>JAMKQA010000996.1:0-20851 GCA_024699735.1 Posidonia australis | reverse complement strand
GTATGTCCTTTTTGATTTCAAGATAAGGCACTTATATCTTTTTCAAGTTATAATATTTATGAAAAATATGCACAAGTAAATAATCATCAAAATTCATGTAATATTTCTAACAGCTTCATCTGTAGGAACTCAACCCGTCAGATCTTTGAACCTCCAGCCCCCTTTGACATCTCTTCCACTCGCTCTTCCGACTCTCGATACTGCTACCGATGGTTCTCTTAACTTGTAGTCTCAGCAGCTTCTGGCTCTCACGCAAAGGCTGCAAAGCATGGCCTTTTCTTTGGATCCTACTTTGACTACACCTATTTGTCTTGTACCTGAAGACCCATCTCCACCTGCTCAGGCATTTCATGCAGCACTAGTCACACCACCACTGCAGCTATCGCCACAGCTTTTCGTTGTCTTGTCGACAGGCGCCACTTCTCTGCCATTAGTATCATCATCACTGTACACACGACATATTCCTCCATCTACTGGTGGTCAACCTTTTAGGCTGGTGGGAATACAACGCCCTATGAACTCAATCATACTGGTTCAACAACTGTTGCTCCCACACGCAACACTACGCCCAACACAACATACTGTCATTCCTGCACCCTTGCATTAGATACAGGCCTCAGCATTCATTCCACCACAAACAACAGACATGCACGGGTACGCTGGTCATTATACTGCAACACCAAGTGGCAAGATGATAGATTTGGAGGAGCACATGGGTGCTACCAACACAGCGTATGCGGGACCTGCCCCAGCTGCACAATCAATGTCAGCAGCAACCCTAGATGCACTTCTCACCAGGATGAATGACTTGGAGAGAGCATTACGACAAGTGTAGGGCGGGGATCGCCACTCTTACACCTTTCGGGACCTCAACTACTTTCCAGAGGTTGTACTCCCTTCGAACTTTCACATCCTAGAGCTTGAAAAATACAATAGGAAAGGCTGCCCAATCTCGCATCTTGGGGCGTATTGTGGTGATCTTGCTCAGTTGCAAGCTGACGAGAGACTGCTTATTCGCCTTTTCCAAAAGAGTCTCACAAGTCCAGCTTTAAAGTGGTTCACATCTCTGGATATGACCACCATTAAGACCTGGAATGACCTTAGCCAGGCTTTTTTTGAGCAATATTCATTCAATCTCGACATGGTCCCAAAGCACGAGGACCTAGTTACAACAAGCTAGAAGCCCCACGAGCCATTTTGGGAGTACGTCGGGCGCTGGCGAGCCCTCACTTCACAGGTTCATGATAGATCTTTTGACGAAGAGTCTATCAAGATATTAATCCAAGGAGCGCAGCCAGCCACAGAGGCCCTACTGAGCATTCAACCCATTTCCACTTTTGCATCCCTAATCAAAGTTGGCACCTGTGTTGAGAGCTCACTGCATAGCAGAAGTTTTCCTGCATTAGCGGAATTCACCAAGCAAACCATGGCTTCAGGAGCAACCAACAACAACAATGGTAGCAGCAATGGATACAACACCGGATATGCATGAAAGAAGGACACTGCCAAGAATACTGTGGCATATGTAGGAGCTCTTGTTATGCTAGTAAGTGTGGTGAGCTCGCTAGCACAGAGTTAGGTACTCTACACCCTTTCATCTATGGCACCATGCATATCACGAATCACCACCTCCGCTGAGCCAGTCTACTAGCTCGCACTGACAAGGCAAGGGCACAACCTAGGACCAAGATGACCTCAACGACTCGAGAGGGATTACACTCCTTTGGTCGAGCCATTGAGTGTCGTGTCTCCCAAGGTTGCATCACTCTTGAGGCTTCCGGAAGTTCACCCACCACCGAACCCACTTCTGCGATGGTTTAAAGTGGATTTATACTGCAGTTACCATAGAGTTGCGGGGCACTCTACTAATAACTATTTTACACTCCAAGATGCAATTCAGTACTTGATTGACCATAAGGTCATCATGATTGACACACAGGAGGTAGAGTCCATGCCCGCTGCACTGACACCACATTCCTCTGCATCTACACATAGCAATATAGTCAACCGACCCTTGCCTGAGCATGCACCTAGAACTTCAAGAGTTCATCTTCTTTCCTCTGATGAGGCTGCATCTTCACAGTTTAACCCTTCCCTTCTCATTCATGACATCTCAGATCCTTTTCCTTATCAGCTCAGTCGATCATTTATTGAAGCTTCTAGTTCAGCAATCAATATGATCAAGCTAGCTGCCAGACTGAGGCGCACAGTTGCAAAAGCTACCATGCAATCCACTTCATCAACAGTTAGTTTGCTAGCCAAATCGAAACATGACCTGATCAACCAAATGCCAATACCCACTTCACCAGCTCTGCTCCCAGTGGAATTGAAGGCCCATGCTCCTGTAGTCATTAACTTGACACAGGATACACACCGTATGCCTTACAGTTACATGACAGAAATGTGTGCTGAGGTAACACGGTCAGGACAGTTGTACAAGACCTCAATTTTGGCAAGTAAGCCCAATCAGCCCAAAACTTCATCTTCCCAACTAAAGAGACAGATTCCCAATCATATCCATGAAGAGGTAATCCCAAGAGTTAACCCCACCACTACCATGAAGGACCCACCTGTAGTTGACATCACAACCCAATTAAAGAAAGTTAAAGTAGATATTTTTTTTTGGGACCTAATCCATATGTCAGTTGAACACCGAGAGTCCTTTCTCTGAGTTTTCTAGGCCACTCATGTTTCCCCAACAATACAACCATCGGCCTTGGAAAGCATGGTAGGGATGATAGCTGCGCCACAAGTGATCTCCTTCTCCAGCTCAAAACTACCCTTGGCAGGGACTAATCATAACCAACCCTTGTTCATCACAGTGCAATATCAGAATTTCCACATTCCTTTTACTTTGGTGGATAATGGCATCGATTTAAATGTCTGCCCTTTGCGAACTGCAAATCAGGTCAGATTTAAATCCAAGGACTTACCCCAACCGTGAAAGGAATGACAACATTTGATAACACGCACCATGATGCTCTAGGGATTTTAATCATTCCTTTAATCATTGGTCCTACCCATTTCAAGGTTGAGTTTTATGTTGTGGACCTAGAGCCATCCTTCAATCTCCTATTTGGGCGCCCTTAGCTCCACAAGCATCAGGTTATCCCCTCAACTCTTCTCCGAATGATTATGTTCCGTTGGAACAATGACATTGTTGTTGTAATGGAGGAAAATCTTGAAAAGGAGAAGGTTGAGGCAATCTCTTCGGTATCTCTCCAAACCATCCATTTTTACCCCAAGCCTTCTGATGTACTATACCGTGTCGACCATTTTGAGCCGGTCAATTTCATTCCGATTCTCGAGCATACTAGCCATTTGGCCGCTTTTGGCAATCCTTCCTTGGTGGTTGAGAATCTATGTCAGAGGTGGGGGTATGAGAAAGGAGCACCTCTCGGGCAGAATGGCCAAGGAGTCACTGAACCAATTGTCACAGAGAAAAGACGAGATTTCGAAGGACTAGGATACGAGTGGAAAACGCAGGATGGATTCTGGAGATGTCGTAAGTTCCGAAAGCTCGTTATTCCACTAGGTTTAACTAACTTTGTTAGTGCAGGATTGCTGGATCCCAATCAGAGTCTTGTTCTTGCAGAGTCTGAACGGAGTAAACCAATTAGCGGATCAGAGTGGATATGTGTTGAGGACTACTACTCTGAGGAAGAGGTCGTCAATTGTATAATAGATTCGACGTCGTCCTTTCCACCAGGGACAACTATGTTGGCATTACCACCTCCAGAGTCAGCCGAAAGTCTTCCTACAGATCTGGTTGCAGACTTGGTTTCAACAAGAGCAGCCTCAGCCACAGCTTCATCGGTATATTAGTTAGCTTTGATGGGGTTACAGTCAGGACAGCTGAAATCATTGCCTGAAGTACCAGAAACTACCAGTACCTACTATGTGGATTTTTCTTTTGATGAAGATGAGGGAGATGCTATAGTAGCACAAGTTGACAACATACTCAGTGATTTGGAAGTCCTATTTCAGGAGCAGTTGGCGGCACTAGCGGAAGACACACAGAGTGAACTCAAGCACAGAAGGGGAAAAGCAGTAATGACAGAATACATTGTAGAACAGACAATTTCACAGGGTCAGTATGCTATTATGGCCGTAAAAGAGGATAAATCACTGAACACTAGACTAGAGGAGTTTATCTCTTATCAGCCAGGAAGCGAGTCTAGGTTGTACTATCAATCTTGGCCCCACTTGAGCAGTGGGTCCAAAAAAAAGATCCTAAATTAGGCTCAGGAGAGAATGTGGGTGGCAACACTCACATCAGTCAATTAGAGGACAGTTGCCCACCTATCACGCACATTGTACATACCTTTCAAGAAAACCAAGAAAAGAAAAAATAGTTATCCACATAATAAGGCTGTGAAGCAAGTGAAATAGCCAGGTACGTCTGCAAGTTCAGAAATGGTAGAGTCGGAGATCTTCAGAGGTGCATACAAGAAGACCAGAGTTACAGTAACCATTCTAAAGCATCATCATGGGTAGAATGCTGAGAAAATGTATACCTTTGGAGACACAGATCCATCATTCCAGCAAGAAGTCTTTCCTGAACTTATTGCATATAGAGAGGAGGATGATGCAGAAATAGAGGAAGAAAGTCATGACGCACCAGATTTCCAGCCACATGACGATGATCCAGAAGGCCTGAACTTGCATGTAGAAGAGGAAACTGAGTCTGTAAATATTGGCACCATTGAAGATGTCAAGAAAGTGCGAATTAGCACCAAACTCATAGCACAGGCCCGGACGGAACTTGTTGAGTTCCTCCGAGAATATGTAGATATCTTTGCCTAGAGTTATGATGACATTGTTGGGCTTGACGTTGAGTTAGTGGTGCACACATTATCACTTAAGCCTAACGTCAAGCCGGTTAAACAGAAATTGCGTAGATGGCGACTATAGTGGCTGTTGAAATTAAAAGAGGAAATAATGATGCAGTACAAAGTCAACTTTCTAAAGGTCGTCCTCTACCTAGAGTGGTTAGCAAATGTGGTTCCAGTGCCTAAGAAAGATGGTCGGGTTCGAATGTGTATTGATTATAGAGACCTAAACAAAGCAAGCCCAATGGATGATTTTCCACTCCCACACATCGATGTAATGGTGGATAATACTACAGGACAGCAAAATGATGTCATTCATAGATGGATTCTCAGGTTATAATCAAATCAGAATGGCAAAAAAGGATATGGAGAAAACATCCTTTATCACCCCATGGGGAGTGTTTCTGTTATAGAGTTATGCCATTTGGGCTCAAGAATGCTGGGGCCACATATCAAAGAGCGATGACAGCATTGTTCCACGATCTCATGCACCAGGACATCGAGGTTTATGTGGATGATATGATAGCCAAGTCAAAGGAGCCTGAAGAACACATTGCTTGTTTAAGGAAGCTGTTTGACTGCTTGCAAAAATATAAGCTATGGCTTAACCCCAACAAGTGTGCATTTGGTGTGTCATCAAGCAAGCTACTAGTATATATCATCATCCAAAGAGCAATTGAGGTAGATTCAAAAAAACTAAAGCAATCATCGAGATGCCTCCTCCTACAACAGAAAAGGAAGTCCAAAGGTTGTTGGGGCGGTTGTAGTATATTTGCCAGTTCATTGCCCAGTTGACACCAATTTGTGAGCCGATCTTCAAGCTCTTGAGGAAGAACACACAGATCCGCTAGAGTGAAGAGTGCCAAGAAACTTTGATAAAATCAAGAAGGTCTTGGTAAGGCCACCAGTATTAGTTCCTCCAACACTAGGGCATCCTTTGTTGCTCTATTTGTCCATAACACAACATTCAATGGGCGCAGTCTTGGGTCAACATAATGAAACAGGCTGCAAGGAGAGGGCGAAGTTAAGTACACCGTAATCCAAAAAGTCTGCTTATCCCTTATTTGGGCCACACAATGCCTAAGGCATTACATGATGGCATATCCAGTTCTATTGTTGTGCCGACATGATCCTATAAAACACCTGTTCCAGAAACCCGCACTGGTGGGTATATGCGTCAAGTGGTAGGAGCTCTTATCTCAGTTTGATATCACTTTTGTCACTCAGAAATCTATGAAGGGATAGGCTGTGGTGGATCATTTAACAGATTTACCCTTGCCAGAGTATCAACCTCTGCAGACTCAGTTCCCTGATGAGGATATACTGTTTGCCATGGATGAGAATGAGTCAAAATACCCTTGTGACAAAGAGCAGTGGCATCTCTACTTTGATGGTGCAATTAACAAGAGAGGCCTGGGCATCGGTGCAGTACTGGAGACCCCGCAAGGCCAGATGATCCCACTTGCTCGAAAGTTAACCTTTGTGTGCACCAATAATGTGGCAGAGTACGAAGCATGTATTCTTGCCTTGCGAGCTACATTAAAACATGGTGCGCGAAAACAGCATGTGCATAGCGATGCCATGTTGGTCATCTCACAGATTAATGGTAACTAGAGAATAAAGGACTTGAAGTAGGTGCCATACCATAACCATCTCCTAAGGCTAATGGCCGAGTTTAAGGAAATACGTTTTTCCTTCATGAATAGGGCTAAGAATGCCTATGTAGATGTGCTAGCCACTCTCGCATCCTGGTTGTCCATACCAAAGGATGACATGGTGAAAGTGTCGATAACCTACACAGACCAGCCAGCACACTGCATGAGCATAGAAGAAGCTGACTCCACAGCAGATCTCCCATGGTATCATGACATCAAAGTCTACTTGGAAACCGGAAATCACCATTCAGATGCATCAGTGGCAGATAGGAAGACTATGGTCCGACTGGCTTCAAAATATATGCTTGGAGCAAGTCACTTGTATAGAAGGTCATACAATCAGATGCTTCTACGTTGTTTGGATAAAAAGGAGGTCGATACAGTAATGCTGCAAGTGCATGTGGGACATATGGACCACACATGAATGGGGTGTTACTAGCCAAGAAAATAATGTTACAAGGGTATTTCTAGTCAACCATGGAGACAGACTGCTGTCAGTTTGTGCAAAGATGTCACAATTGTCAAGTCCATGGCAACTTCATTCATGCACCCCCATAGTAGCTCCACAACATGTCGTCACCCTGGCCTTTCTCAACATGGGGGTAGACGTTATCGGAGCTATCCACCCAACAGCTTCTAATGGACATAAGTACATCCTAGTAGTTATTGATTACTTTACTAAATTGATTGAGGCAGCTTCTTACAAGACAGTGACAACCTCTATAACTGAAAAGTTCATTAGGAACAATATCATTACCCGATATGTGTTCCTGCATTCAATCATCTCTGATAATGGGACAAATTTCACAGCCAAAAGGGTTGAGGATTTCCTATAGGAATTCCATATCAGGCATCATAGGTCCTCCCCGTACCGTCCTCAGATGAATGGGGCTGTGGAATCCGCCAATAAGAATCTAAATAAGATTCTTAAAAAGTTGGCAGAAACACATAAGGACTGGCATGACAGGCTCCCATACGCTTTGTGGCCTTACAGAACATCAGTCCGGACTTCAACTAGAGCAACTCCATATTCTCTAGTGTATGGTATGGAAGCAGTCCTACCTATAGAGGTGGAGATACCATCACTCAGAGTCCTAAAAGAAGTAGAGTTGGAAGAGGTAGAGTGGATTGAGGACTGCTTTGCTCAACTAAACTTGATAGATGAGCATCGATTGCAAGCTATGCATCATGTGCAATGCTATCAAAAATGCTTGGCCAAAGCCTATCAAAAGAAGGTCCGACCTAGAAGTTTCTTGCAAAGGGACTTGGTCTTGCGAGCTGTGACCATGCCAGTGGAACCCTACATGGCTCTCTTTATGGTGCATGGAACCACACGAGGAGTTCTGATACGGTCATAGCGAAGATGGTAAATCCGGAGAAGAAGACTAGACTCGGAAACACCAAGGAAAGATAAGAAAGGATAAGGAAAGGAGTCGCCACCTAGTCTTTTAATGGAAAGATAAGGAAAACCAATTACGAAAGAAAACCAAAAAGAAAACAAGATGAAGAAAACATGTATGCTTCGTGCCTAATGGATGAAATGCACAAATCAATGTGGGCCATGGATAGGGTAAGGATTCTTGTTACGCATGGGGAAGGGGTTAGGCACCCCCATACGCCCGAAGAACTCGATCTTTCTAGGTTTCCTACTTGCTAAATGGTTTATTGGGTGTGTGCTTGCCTATTCTAAATGCATATGCTAAAGATGATAGAAAAACAAGTCAAATCAAAGAAAAGAAAAGAATAAAATGAAAAAAGATAATCTGAGGAACAAATGTAGGCATTGTGAATGCCACTTTACTGTACGTCGTGGGCGATGAGGAAAATCATGAAAATCGAGAAACTCTCTGAAAACATCTTGCAAATTAGCAGAAATTAGAATAAATTCAAGAAAATCAAATTGGGGAAAATAATCCTCATTCCGGACAATATCGGCATTGTTAAGCCTATTAATATATGCCCTCGGGCGATGGAAAGCCAAATAAAATCAAAAATGCGAAAATAGGAAGAAATCTGGGAAATGATGGAAAAACTAAGCTTGAAATGAGTTAGAAATGCGTGCACGATGAATGGAAGAAGGCACAAGAAAAGATGCATGAAAAATAGCAACAAAATGTACAAAATGCATGTGTGAATGTAAAAATGTAAATTCCAAAGGCTTTTGTGCAAAAAACCAAAATTTTGAATGCAAACTGAAATTCTAAGGCTAAATCATCAAAAATACATAGAAAAAACCCATTTCATGTAATTTTGAAGAAATTTGGGGTCAAATGTGCAAAACTGTGCATTTTTAGTCAAATTAAAGATTCCTAGGGGTGAAAATGCAATTTTACCATTAAAACATGCATTTGATGCAATTCTGTGGAAATTCAGGGTAAAATATGCAAGAAAAAGAGTCCATGTTTGAAAATAGAAAGTTTTAGGGACAATTCTATAATTTTAGCCTAGAAAACATGCATTCAGTGAAAATTCTGTAAACTTCAGGGGCTAAAATGTAATTTAGGTCACATTTGAGAAAATATTTGAATTCTCAAGGTTTAACTAGCAATTTTGATAGAGAAATATGCTTTGAGAGTTATTTTAATGAAGCTCAGGGGTTTAACTGCAATTTAACCATAGAAATATGCTTTCAGAATTATTTTCATGAAACTTAGGGTTTTAAATGCGAAACTTTTGTACTTAAATGCATGAAAAGCAAATCAGGGGGCTTTCATTAAAATTTTAAGCCTGGAAAACATTATTAAGAAAGCTTAGGGGGCACATTGCAATATTTTCAATTCAAACTTTATTCAAACGATTTAAAAAAAATGCAAGGACCTAATTATAAGGAAAAAGGACCTATTGTAAGAAAATAAGGACCTAGATGTAAGAAAACAAAAAGTTTAGAAATTATTTAAAAGAAAACTTATTTTTCGTTTTTAAAAGAAAAAAAGAATCGACGGCTGCAGGCGACAGAACCCCACTATCAACGACCGCCGGAGATGCTGCTCGGAGCATCCCAAAGTCTGATTGAAGATCAGAAGGCACAATAAGCAAGAGGGGAGGAGAAGAAAGGGATTTGGAGGTCTGGATCTAGGATCCAACGGCTGGAAGAGGCTACCCGTCCCCCTCGCCGTCGCGGCACTCCAGTGATGGCGCAAGAGAAGAAGGAGGCTACTGGAGGGCTGCAGCGCGTGATCCAGGGCTCCAAGAGGATTGGGAATGATGATAGGATGATTTTCCCTCATCTTGCCGCAAGAATCAAGCCTTTCCCTTCCCTTTTGGTCGAGTTGCAACGGCGCTCCGGCGACGGCGGTGGTGGAGACGACTTGGGGCTCGATCCAGGGCCTTGGCTGCTTTGGAGAGTTGGAGAAGTGCTGGAGGGCGTTTCCCAGAGGTCAGTTGATCGTTGCAGAGTGCGGAACGTCGGGCTGCACTCTCTACAACCCTTCTTCTCCGACGACGGCGGGCACGACTTCGGCGAGCTTCCATTGAAGGCTTGTAGGAGGATCGACGGGGCATCTAGAGTATTGCAGAAGCTTGAGGAACACTAGTGGAGGATGACCGTAGGCTTTGGGGCACGACTTGAGTAGCAGCTTCATCCCCGCACCTAGGTCGCCGGAAAACGGCTCCGACGAGGCTAAAAACTCTGATTCCAACCAGAGAGAACCTCTAACACGTCTGGAATCGCTCGGGGAAGATGGAGGGAGACCAGAGAAGCTAAAATGAAGAGGAATTGAGGCTTGTGGAGGACGTACCTGGTCTGACAGTGAGCTTAGCCATCGGAGCTCACCAGAGATGGCTAGAAACTCCAATTTCTCTCCTCCACGAGCTTCCTCCTTGCTCCAGGATCACTCTGGTAGCTCTGATTGGGAGAAAAAGCTTTGGGAAGCTCTTCTCTCCATTTTCTAAAAAGTTTTTCTTTCACTTGCAAATGGGGCTATTTATAGGCTTCCAAATGGCTTGGTTGGTTGTTATGGTTTGAGTGGATGGTGGTTAAGAAGAGGTGGGAAGTGGTTAAGGTGGTTGGAATGAAGTGGGAAGTGGTGGGAAATGGTTAAGGTGGTTGGAGTGAAGTGGGAAGTAGTTAAGGTGGTTGGAGTGAAGTGGGAAGTGGTTAAGGTTGTTGGAGTTTGACTTATGGTTTAGGGTTTGGGATTAGGATTTTAAATTTAATTTAGGTCTTACCCTAGGGTTTAAGGTTTGGATGAGGGTTTAACCTAGGTTTTAGGGTTTATTTAGGGTTTTATGGTTTTGTTTAGTTTTTTTAGGGTTCTTCTAGGGTTTTATGGTTTTGTTTTGTATTTTAGGGTTTTTAGGGTTTTCCTAAGATTTTTAGGATTTTCCTAGGGTTTTTAGTGTTTTTAGGTTTTTCCTAGGGTTTTTAGACTTTTTAGGAGTTTTTAGTGTTTCCCTAGGTTTTTAGGGTTTTCCTTGGGTTTTTCGGACTTTTTAGGGTTTTGTTTGGTTTTTTAGAGTTTTATTTGGTTTTTTAGGGTTTTTTTGAATCCTATTTGGGTTTGGTCCATTTGGAAGCATATTGGGGTGGCTACACGAACTATGCATCGCCCTGATGGTCCTGACAAGTTTAGACCTAGTTGGTGTGAACCATTCATAGTCAAACAGGTCTTCTCTGGAGCAGTAGTAATCTTGGAGGACATGGACCACGTCGAACAGTCGAAGCTCGTTAACTCATGCTACCTAAAGAATTACTATCAATGATCATAAACTGTGTGTCGTCACTCTGCAACACTGTCATCTTTTTCCATGCATGCATGAATTCATTTTCTCAATGTTTTTTTGCATCCATGTAGCCTTACGTCTCAGCACATATTAACTCCATTCAGCATACGCATCTATAGGCAGATTATTGTCATCATCATCACATGCATGAATCTTAGTCCGGTGATGATAAGTGGAATAAGCATGCCAATATTGGGAATACGTAGCACCTCCTCAGATAGATACTATTCAGGTAACCTAGGGAGTGAGGGAGCCACCTTTCATCGTGAATTGGGTGAAGTATCCAAGCCGCTCAAGGAACACACACCTCCCATAAAATGTTAGGGGCGAGAATGAGAGTGTGAGAAATAAAATAATAAACATATATCAGTAAAAGGGCATAATAGAATTAGAAGACAGAAGTCGTAGATAGAAGTCAACCCTAAAGAGATAGGCGTGATGGGTAGCATTGTCCCTACAACTTATCTTGGAGAGGAGTTGGAGTGAATACCTAGAAAGCATGTTCCAAAAGGGCCTAGCCAACCCTATAAACAGCAGCAGCTCCCCACTATAGACCAGGTACCTATTACTTCCAAGCTAGGGATAAGATGAACCCACACGCCTATGAGGGAGAAAGAATAATGAAAATAAAATAAAAAAGCAAGGGTATGGTCCAGTGGGGTTTGGAATGGAGCCCAGGACACAATATTGCATTTCCAAAGAGCCACCTAAAAAAACTAGGGGCTTGGATAGAGTCTCGTGAGGATTGGAGCTACCATTCTATTGTATACATGGTGATAAGCATTCCAATGCTGAGGGTACTAATAAGATCCCACAAATCATTCAACATGCATGCATTCTTCTCATAAAAAGTGTCGCAGAAATCTGGTTCTCGTAGCTAGGGCAAGATAACAGCTTTCAGCCTAAGAGGATCAAGAGGACATCGCTTAAACCAGGGGCATGCAAGCTGCTCTTATTGGTTAGGAGCATTTATGTCAAACCAAGGGCATGTCAGTTGTCCTATGGTTAGACACACTGAGTAGGTACTCAACCAGGGGCATGTGAGTTGCTCTACAGGTTGAGGATCTTTGTTATCTACCCGAGGGGCATACTAGATACCTCATTTGGCTTCTTAAACACGTTATGTTGGCTCAGTCATCAAACAATCCCGATCATCAGAGTTTGATGGTTGTATTTCATTACCTTGGCACCTGGTCAAGACCAGTTGGAAACCAGGATCTCTTGCCAGGGCTGTGCGCAAGATTTAGTCTGTTCAAAAGCTCATTCTTTAATCAGTTCCTGATTGTAACATTCAGCTTTGGGCTAGTTTTTCTGATTTTCAACACCATTTGCACTGTATTTTTTATCTATCTGCATTAGACTTTACAAAATGTTGTTGAATGGAACAAAGTTGAAGCCTATTTCTAAACCAATGTTTTGAGCATGTTTTGCAAGAGATCGTCTTCCCTTTCTGGTGTGGCTTGAGTCAGGAGAAGCTAAAGCACCTTATTTATCATGGGTTTCCCTACGATAGTCATACCTATGCACTGCTCAGATGTTCTCCAAGCATGTGTTGAGAAATTAACAGAAAGTGATCGTGACAAGTTGTAGACTTGGGGTATCTCCTCAAAGTTTCTGGATATCGCAAAAGTGGAGGTTTCTCGATACTTCTTATGTGCAGCTGCTCGATTTTGGAAGCCAGCCTATCATGTATTCCGCTTCAGGAGAGTCGAACTGACTCCTACTTTGGAGGAGGTCCATAGAGTGTGCTATTTGTAGATGTTCCTGGGACCCACCGTGTTTATGCGGCCCAACAGATATTCCTCAATCTTGAGTGAACTGACTGGCCTGTCAACTGGCAATTGTGGTCGTCAACTTATCTATTCAGACGAACATTCTCCCATGCTACAGCTGGCTTACTTTGACAAGGTGGCTGGAATGCACACCTCCTTGGGCAATAAGCTATTGTTGAAAGGCTTTGTTATCCACTTCGTAGGAGAGTTGGTTTTCAGCCATGGTCGGATGGTCGTGAACATTGAGGTCGCTGAGATTGCTTTGGCAGTGGTCACCCGTCGGATAGACTTGGCCCCAGTTATCTTGGCAAAAGCTTATCGGACTTTAGACCGGGCATTGCGACGCTGCTGGCACTTTTATGGTTGTGAAGCTTTCGTACAAGTGTGGTTAGCCGCTCATCTGGGTGTAGAAGTCTTACATCCGCAACGATCGCCTTCGAATCCTACTATCAATGCAGTCATGCTTGCACTCTCACCTCGGTTCGCGAGGAGTATGAGCGGTTGGAAAGTTTGACAGAAGACAAAGTCATCTAGCACATCATTCCATCGGCCACTCATAATTTTGAGGCTTTCTTCAATACAACTGATATGCAGCTTATCATCCTACCGGGGCAGATTGGTGGAGTGGAGTATCACCTAGTTTGCGTGATGCGACAGCTTGGTTATCAGCAAGATTCATTTGTTCAACGCCTAATGCCAGCCCAGTTCCAGGAGTACCCTCCGAGTTCCTATGCTATGACTAAGGAGCTATCTCGCTTACTTAGTGGCTCCATACGATCGAAGGATCTCGCTGTCATAGAGGGAAAAGGTTGCACAAAAAATTATGAAGCTGAAGTTGAAGAAACCTGGTCGATCTGCAGCGTTGCTCTGAGCCATACACTTTTTACCAAAGCTCTAGGCTCGAAGAGATCCAGGGATGACGCAGACTCTTGATATTCACGTTATGCTACTGGTTCAAATGCATGCAATCACTTCATTGACTACTATAATAAAATTCATCGGAACACTTTTGGCTAGCTTATTTGGTTGCTTATGGTTGATGTGGAGTTGAAGTTGCCATTGCAACAACAAGTGCTTAACTAATTCAAATTGCTTCTCTCTTCTGCCTGTTGACTTGGCATTGTTGACTCGGATAATAGTTGAGAATTTCGTTTTGTCACCTAGGCTTAGACAATTAAAGTCTTTATAGACTTCTGTACCAGGTAGGGCGGAATCCAACTTGCTCTATTGGACTTGCTCTAGTTGAGAAAGTCTTGTTTCCCTCTTTTTCTAGACCTTGGACGAGGTCTAGCTGTTCCTGTCTCAGATTCGTTCCAAAAGGACGTATCTCAGCTGCATCTACTCTGTTGGACTTGTTCTAATCGAGCAAGTCTTGTTTTCATTCTCTTCTAGACCTCGTGCGTGGTCTAGAGCATATCCCACTTGGTAAACTCTTCCTCCTTCAGTGGACAGGTCAAATATCCTATCATGCCCTTGCCAGCGGGTTGATAACCCTAACTATCTGGCAATGAGTCCGTCAACTCACCTGCGGACTGATATCCCAAACTATTCGATTGGCATCCGTCAACTTGCCATTTCTCGATCGGTAAGTCCGAAACTTGCCATATCTCCTTCGGTCGGTAAGTCCGAAACTTGCCATCTCTCGGTCTATAAGTCTGAAACTTGTCGTCTCCCCTCTCGGTCGATAAGTCCAAAGCTTGCCATCTCTGGGTTGGTAAGTCTGAAACTTGCCATATCCTCTCTCGATCGGTAAGTCTGAACTTGCCAGCTCCGGCCACCTCTCCGGAGAGCTCCGACGTCCTCCTTCACTGCTAGCTCAGGTAAGCCTCAATCCCACCTGAATTTCTTTCAATTCCAGTTCCTTAAGACCTACTCAACCTTCCTCAATTGATTCCAGTAAGGCCAGGTGGTTTCCTTGGCCAGAATCATGCAGTTTTTGGGTCGTCGGACCTGATTCTCTGGTAGGAGAGGTGGGGGCATGAATCCAGTAAGTGATTCGTGCCCTGGTGTGCTCAGTTTGATTAGGCTTGGTCCCTTCTTGCTTCTCCTCCACCCTGGAAGCCTCTCCCTCGCTCTGGACGCCGTGGGAGGAAGATCGTTAGATGTAGTTCCACCTTCGCTGGAAAAGATGACCCCTGGAAGGGGTCGACCGTGCATCTCCCGCATCGAGGCTCCGCTCAGAGCATCGGAAAATCTTCCTCACCTTTCCCTCAAGCCTCCGGAAGCATCAGTTCCCCGATTCGAGCCTCGATCCTCCTCCGCAGTCGCCATCGTCGGGGACGACATAGAGCATGATCGGGAGAGGAGCTCACGCAGCCATTCTTGCTTCCAAAAGGTGGGAAACACTCCTCCGCAAGCTGTCGACCCACTAGAAGCTTCAAAACACCGAGCTGCTGCCTCCAGTAGCTCCTTCTTCTCTGGGCCCGACGCCAAAGTCATGGCGACGGTGAGGGAGGTGGGAAGCACCTTCCGATTGTCCAGCGCCTCATCAGAGCCACTGGATGTGTCCCTTTTCTCTCCTTTTTGCTCCTAGTGTGTTTGGATGCCAGATCAGGCATTAGGGAGGCCGTAAATGGAGTCTCAGATGGCCGTTGATGGCGAGGTTCCATCCTCGACGGTCATCACGTTTTTTAAAATAAATAAATAAATAAAAAGTTTCTTTTGAAAAACTCTGTATCTTTTCATTTCGTGCAACTAGGTCCTTATTTCTTGCATTTAAACCCCTGCATGAGATTTTTAATCATTTTAATAATGATTTGTTTTGGAAAATTGCAGTGTGACCCTTGCAAATTTCTTTTAATAGTTCACTGGCATTAAATTTTGACATAAAACCCTCTAATTTAGTTTTCATTCATTTTAGTCCATAATTTGCAAAAAAAACCCTGAACATCATTAAAATTGTTCTGAATGCAAGATTTTCTGGTACAATTGCAAATCTAACCATGTAGATTCAAATTTTTAACCTAAATGTGCTCAAAATTGCATTTTAAACCCTAAACTTCATTGAATTTACACTAAATGCATGATCTTAGGGCATATTTGCAGATCAATCCTTAGAAATTCATGTTTTCAAACATAAGTCCACTATTTTGCACATTTAACCATGAATTTCTTAAAAATTACACTAAACACATGTTTTGCTGACAAAATTGCAGATTGGACCCTAGGAATCCTGATTTTTACCTAGAATGTCCAGTTTTGCACATTTTACCCCCAACTTCCTTAAAATTGCATAAAATGTGTTTTCCTAAACATTTTTAATGATATAATCATGGACTCTCAGCCCTTACTTAGGGACATGTTATTTTTGCATAGAGGCCCTTGGAAATTTACTTAGGGACATTTCGTACATTTTGTTCTCCTTTTTCATGAATATTTTGTCATGCTTATTTTCTTGCATCATGCACGCATTTCAAACTTATTTCAAGCTTAGGTTTCACATTATTTTCTGGATTTCTTCCGATTTGCATGATTTTGATTTGATTTGGATTTTCATTGCTCGAGGGCGTACATTAACAAGCTTGATAGTGCCGACATTGACCCGAATGAGGATTATTTTCTCCCATTTGATTTTCCCAGATTTCTTAAGTTTCTGCTATTTTGCGAGACACTTTTCGAATATTTCCGATTTTCATGATTTTCCTCATCACCCAAGGGCATACAGTATTGTCCCTCGGATTATTTTCCCTATTATTTCTCTTTTATTCATTTCTTCTCTTTGATTTGGCATATTTTCACATTCATCTTAGGCATGTGCATCCGGGATAGACAAGTATACACACACTAGATCATTAGCAAGCAGGAAACCTAGAATGACCAATTTCTTCGGGTGCATGGGGGTGCCTAACCCCTTTCTCATGTGTAACAAGAATCCTTACCCTTTCTTTGACCCACAATTGGCTAAGTGTTGCATCCATTAGGCACGGAGCATACACGCATTCATTTGCATCATTTTCTTGCATTCATATGCATCTTGGTTTTCCTCGTCTTTCCATTAAAAGACTAGGTGGTGACTCCTTTTCCTTATCCTTGTCTTATCTTTCTTTGGTATTTCTGAGTCTAGTCTCCTTCTTCGGATTCACCATCTTCGTCGTGACCATATCGAGACTCCTCGTGTGTTTACACGCACCTTGGAGTCGTGCAGGGTTCCACTAGTATGGTCACTTGTAGGTTGTAACCCTCATCAGTTATTCCATTCGATTATGAGTTGTTATCACTTGTAGATTTTTTTTTTTGTAAAGAAAAGGGCAACACTAGTACTTTCTATCCTTCTTGGTTCTTTACAAGTGGACGTTGATTCCAAGTTCCTGTCTAAATTCTTTCATGAACAATTTCATAGTTAATTACATTAATCTTGGTATATAACAAGACTTTACATATGTACTTACATGGCAAATAATCAAAGGGGTTATATAAACTTGAGCATCTAATATATTAGAAAGATCATACAAAATTTCTATCTACTACATTACAAGAAAGAAATAGTTTATAAATGAAAATCTTATCTTAAATTGTAAAAAACCTTTTTAATACAACAGAATACTAGAGCATACTATTCATTGTGAAAGAGAAGTATTCAATAAGTCAAAAATTGAGAAACCAACACTTTGGGACATATTGTTCTAAAAAACCACAGTGGGACGTATTCCTACGAAAGCTCTGCAAGAATAATTTCTGATGTAATTTATTGTATAATTGATTTCTTCTGAAACCTGTAGCTTGGGAAATTGATATGCAAAGGATTTGATTTCCCATTCCAATATTCCAGTTCAATATTATTGTAACTGCCATGACTAGGACATATCATTTTAAATCTGATGGACATAACCAGCGACATGGATAGAGTAATTTTTCTTACAAGTGTCAATATTTCATAGACAACATTGAAATATGAAACTGATTGGTACAAGTTTATCAATCATCAAATTATTATTTTGACAAGACTACACAAAATATAATGACAATATATGGGTAAAGAAAAGAAAAAAAAAGTCAAAAATATCAAACAAGAAGTGTTTTAATGCTTAAAACGTTACAAAAGCAAAGATACTCCAACAAATAAAAAGAATAATGTATATTTAGATTGATTAATATACTTTTTTTTCATCATTGAAGACATGGTTGAGAGTTACACTTAGTTCAAATATCAAATTATTTTTTCTAGCAGTAACAAAACTACTTAATTATTATATGATAGTTGAAGTATCAATGGTCATCCCCAAAAAGGTACTAATAAAAATAGATAATAAAAACTTAAGAAAGTGACAAATAAGCATGCCTCACTAGATCCACAAGATTTTGGTAAATAGTTGATAGATCTTAATGGAGAAACAACATCCATATTGCTAACAGACTCATAATCAGAATATCGTTAGTAATTCCAAAAGCAAACAAGACATATTTTTATATCTTGTTCTTTTCATATAAAATTTTGTTGCACTATATTCAACTTGAAGGACAAGTTGGCTTTCTTTCAGATTGTATTCACAAGTTCGTCACATTTCAGGGTGGTAACAATATTCATACTAGTAGTGTTAATGCAATAGCTCATGTTCTGAAAGATAATTCTGTACTCACAATTGTGAGTGTTCACACTATAGTGAAAATTTTATTTAAGGTTCACAACTTAGGGGAATTCTAATTTTTATTCAACAATTTGAAATATGATACAATCCTTTTGGGTCAGAGGGGGCAAAAGCTCTCTATGAAGTACTAAAGTTCCATGGAAAGATTGAAACACTTAAGCTTGGTTGGTGTCAGGTAACAATTGTTTGATGCTTGCTACCTCCATAGTTGCATTGCTTATGGCATCATTGATTGGGTAATGATATTTATTCTTGTTTTATTTTTTTCCATAGGGTGCAGTTAATCTGGCAAGAAGCTTAAAAATTGTTAATGAAGTCTTAACCTCTCTTGAATTAAGTTTTAGTGAGATTAGGGTATGCAAGCACATTGTTTTCCTTGCTTGGTTGCTATAATATGACCTGAAGAGTACTCTTTGTGCTATTGCAGGATACGGGAGCATTTGCTCTTACACGGGCTTTGAAGGCCAATGAAGATGTGGCAGTCCAATCCTTGAATCTTTCTAGCAATTTCTTCATCAAATTACGACAGGTAAATTTTGTTTTTCTGTTGACTATTCAGTCTATTGCTACTAGGATTCCATTACATCTTATCTACACAATG
Source organism: Posidonia australis (assembly GCA_024699735.1). NCBI lineage: Eukaryota > Viridiplantae > Streptophyta > Magnoliopsida > Alismatales > Posidoniaceae > Posidonia > Posidonia australis. Next base: position 1,684 of record JAMKQA010000996.1, on the reverse strand, counting down.
CAGGTTGCTTTGATAGAAGCTAGGGATCATGTGTATGAGATGAACGAGAAGGACATTAACCTTGTCATTTAGTTAGACCTATCTAGTTTTTCTATTCCCTTCCGCTCCATAGCTGTAGACACCCCGATTTTGAAGTCACTTGGCAGTAGGCTCCTCCGGAAGATGCTCTGGCTGCGACCACCAAAACCCTAGCGCACTTAAGCCCATTCAAGCCCACACTAGTCCACTCAGACCTAATTAAAATAAAAACCAAACAAAGCAGATTTAAAATCCACTTAAAATTCAATTAATGAAACAAAAAACTCTAATTACAGTCAAAACCAAATTTAAAACACTTAAAATCCAATTAATGAAACAAAAAAAACCTAATCAATCCAAAAACCCAAAAAAAATCCAAATATCCCTAAATAAACCAATAAACCCTAATTCAAAAACCCCAAATAAACCAATAAACCCTAATTAAAGTAAAAATCCATTAAAAACCCTAATTAATTAAAATTCGAAACCCTAATCAATCCAAAAACCCTAAATAAACACAAAAACCCTAAATAAACCAATAAACACTAATTTAAAATCCAAAAAACCCTAATTAAAATTCCAAACCCTAATTTCAAACCAATTAATTAAACCCTAAGTCCCAAAATTAAAAAATAAATTTAAATCACAACCCTAATTTAAAACTTAAAATCAAAAATCCTAAAATCCATGAAAATCCCAAAAGAAAAATAAGATTAAAAAACCTAGAATAATTAAAACCCTAATTTAAAACAAATTAATTAAACCTTAACCATAAATTTAATTAAAATCATAAAACATAAATAAAAAGCCTAAATTAAAATTCAAAACCTTAATTTAAAAACTTAAAATCAAAACCCTAAAAAATCCCTAAAAATCCCAAAATAAAAAGCTAAACTAATTAAAACCCTAATTTAAAACCAATTAATTAAACCCTAAATTACAAAATCAGAAATTAAGTTAAACCCACAAAACCCAATTAAAAACCTAAAACTAAAACCCTAAAATCCTAAAATTTCCAAAAACAAATAACCAAAAGAAAAACCAAACCCTAAGCCCAATCTGCAGGCCTATAAGCCCAACACTATTCCATCCAAAAATACAAATCAACAACCTTATAAAAGTCAAAAATAATTTCGACGACCCCTGATTTTCCAGCGACAACTCCAGCGATATCTTGAAGTCTCCGGAGCGAATCTCAGACCCCCGAGATCTCTACTCAACCTCCTCCTGCCCACGCTTGATCCAACGGCGCTCATCAGCTGGAGGGAGGAGGATCGAGGGCTCTAAAAAGCCTCGCCGGAGTATAAAGCTTGTTGTCGTCGACAAACTGAGGATCTTCTTCCCATCTACCTCCATCCTCCCGAGCGTGCGAAAACCCATCTCTAAAAGCCTAGATAGTCCCGTAGAGATCTAGAGCACCTCTCCAATCAATTTTCAGCCCTCGGAAGCCTCGACCTCAGCAACCAGAGCCACTGGAGCACGCCACCGTCGACTCAGCTTGCTAGAGGGGACATCCTACACACCAGGTGTAGACACCCCAAATTTCCAATTTTGCAGGATGAAGATCTGGTGGCTGAGCTTGGACCCTGGTTGAGCCCATTTGGGCCCACAAACCCTCATTAGGCCATTTAATTCATGGAAACCCATTTAGGCCCATGAAGGCCCA
>JAMKQA010000995.1:0-21548 GCA_024699735.1 Posidonia australis | reverse complement strand
CACTCTAATTTATCTTCGTGTTCCTTGTAGTACAAGATATGATGTTTTGAACAAGCATCAATCTTCACCTCTGCCAACCCCATCTTTCTCATCATCTTCTTCATCTCGTAGTAGTTCTTCAGCAATTCATGATTCTTTGGCAGCATTTTCTTGATTTTACCTATCATAGCATCAAAATAACTCTCTGTCATGTTGTAGTCGATCTTCAATGCCAATAACTCAGACACTGCCGATAACTTTGTGTAATTCTTGCAACCTGGTCATAATGACTCCTTCGCCTTTCTTAACAACTCATAAAACTCTTGAGATTCACCATGTGGCTCATCATTAGCAGACACTTCAAAATCGAGACCTGCCACGTCCATCACTATGTCCATAATGGGATCCGTACTAACTGGAGAAACTTTCCATAGCTTTGAAAGGCTTCCCCATGTTTAAACCAACACTTGTAGTTTTCCACAAATCCTTTCTTACATAAATGTATTTCAACATCCCTTCTCGATTGTTTTTTCAATAGTGCACATTTTTTACAAGGACATATAATCCTTCCATCCCTTTCCACAATACCCAGACCTTGATTATATGAAAATTCCACAAAATCCTGAACCCTATTCAAAAAACTCATACTCATTTTTCCATCCACGACTCGTATATACATCCAATCACGATGAGAAGACATTTCTCTCTATAAAAGAAAGAAATGATAAGAAACTCTTATAGTCGAACTTCTTGAACTTTCAAAGTCGAGAAATAATTAAAATAGTCGTGACAATGATAGAGTTTCTTGAATTAAGTCTAAATATTCAGTAAACTAAGGATAAGGAGTTTCTTAACAACTAAATATGTTTCTAATAGGATGACGGAGTAAAATATAAATAACCATTCCAATTTATGTTTATTATGCTTGATTACAAAAATCACATATATATAAGAGCTAATTATTAAATTATTATATGGTCAGAGTAAAATAGTAAATTTTCAAAGAACTCCTTCACACAAGGCCCCTCTTCCTCATCCTTCGAAGCTAAAAATGAGAGGTAACACCTAACTATTAATAACATGATCTCTTCTTTTTCAAGTGAAACAATATGCAAACGAGGAATGATGAAATGAGACAATATCAAGGACTCCTGAAATAAGTATAGATTCATTTGAATAATTATCATTTATTAAAAGCATAAACAGGTTATATGCATAGGACAAGGTGAAAAAAAAAGGAATTCAAACAAGAACGTCAACCAACACAACAGAATATTAGAGAAAAACAGAAACAACATATAAGCCTATTATTTTCAACATTATGTGGTGTATAAGCTTATTACTGATCCTCACTTGTTTTGCTAAAAAAATGAGTGAATTAAGCTAATTTGGAAAGATAAAAGGAGTATATCTTATTTTACTGCCAGTAATACTTAAATATGTCCTATGTGATTTTGTAGATTGCCATAAAGGTTTCAAACATCGGTTCAAGTTGGGCTTCAGTCCTTCCATGTGGACCGTAGGATATGATGTCATGTATCAATGGGAAAATATTTAAAGTATGACAATCCACAGAATCCCACTCAAAACTTGGGATTAATACATGTAAGACATGGAAATGCATTATAGAGATGAAAATAGAAGTCACAAGACATAGACCACTGATAGAGCATGACAAAAACTTTCAAATTGTTGATAAGAAATACCTCAAGTTCACATAAAATTGCAATCACATTGAAAGTTTGTTTCATTTATAAATTTTCTTTTTTATTTTTTAAATTTTCAAAATTTTAATGGATCTTATCACAAATTACATGTAAAATTTTTTTATTGAAAAATTAGAAAGTTCAATCTCTTATATTCTCTAATTTTTTTGGACATGCATAAATTTTATTTTTTAGAGTGATTTTGTATTGATATATTTTCCTTTTTGGATTATGCTTATTCTATAATTAGGAATCATGCCATCCTTTCACTGAAAAAATGATTTGGCTATTAAAAAAATACATATTCTAAACATAACTCTTTTATCAAGGACACACAAGATCTAAGGTAAGCTTCGAGTGAATATTTGAAGAAAAGAAGGAAAAAATGGTAAAGAATAGATTTAGACTGAAATAGTCCAACCCAAAAAGTTTCCCCTAAAGCACATCATATACTAGTCATGTTGATCAAAATGTAGCTTTTGTACATGCAAAGTAATAATTACTGTATGACTATGTTGATCCAACATGTCACCTATACGAGTATTAAACATGGTATTTGTAGATTCATACCTGTTGTAGTATTCAGATTGAACGAAATCTGACACATATTTTGGCAAAGTTTCCCTAACATGGACTGAAACTTGAATGTTGAAACTACAATCATGTACCATCGAAACAAGCACCAGAATCCAAAAATATTTTGTGGTTTCTTTTTAGTCCCAGAACATACAAATTTGTTCTTCACATTGAGCTTGTTGTTGGCTTGAGTTTAGTTTTCTGATGAAGATGTATACCTGCAGTTACCTTATTTAGGTTAAGAGATACAAGATTCATGACATGAGTTTTCCTCCGTAATAATCTAAGGCTATTAATGAGTTTCATCTTTAGTATCTAAACTTGCCCGTTAGCTTTATTGTTCTTGGTCATCTAGTGTGTCTACTTAATCATATCCTTGAACCCACTCAATAATGCATTTGCCCTAAGGTCATTCCAAAGCCCAAGAAACGAGCATATTATCTCCCTTCTAAATGACAGTGGTACATTCTTTGGTGGATACTATACTATATACTATATTATAAAAATGCTCTTTCCATTAGCACATAATGTTGTCAACGTATAAGCCTGTAAGTATTGATACTCCCTATTATTATAGCTTAAAACTTGATACATCATATATACCCACAAGCGTTGCCAAGGTTTGTCACCAGCCTATTGTTTTCAAGTCAACATTTTTTATGCTTTTGTTACGAGGCTCGTTTCCTATCAACATAATTCAAATGTAAGCAGGAAGATGAATTCTCTCATTTTGTAGAAAGGGAGTGGTGTAAACCGTTTAGGTATGCATAGGACTCTTCAAAAAATTGCATCGCATTAGAGCGAAAAATGAAGTACCAACAACACGCATAAGAGTTATATCACATCATCAAAATAAACAAGCATACATGTAGAATTGGGTTGATCAAACAAACAAAATAATAGGCATCACAAACTGTTAAAAAAAACAAATAGAGCATCAAACATACACTATCAACAATCAGGAAAAGGAAAGATCAGACATTTCTTAAGAAAATCCATCAAACTCATGACTACGAGCGAGGAGGTGAACGAGAGGTGGAGCACGGACGGCTGGCGGAGTAGCACGGAAGGCACAGTACGCACACAGAGCACGGAGGAGGAGGTGGAGGCAGGAGGTAGGAGGAGGAAGTGAAGAGGCCAGAGGAGGCAGGCAACGATCGACGGAGGAGGAGGCAGAGCATTACGGTTGGCGGAGTCGATGGAGGGCATAGGAGGCACACAGGGCACGAACGACATAGAGGAGGAGGCGAGGGCTATCGCAGGAGGCAGAGGCAGGAGGAGAAAGTGAAATATGGGAGGAAGAGGCGTAAGGCGTATTGAGGGATAAGGGAAAAAGAGGGAGAAAAGGCGATGGATTAAATTTTAAGGCACTATTGCGAGTACATATAGTGACATGTCCTCACTAAATAAGACTACTTTTTTTTAGAAATTTTAGCTAGGCCTTTGCGAGGAAATATCATCACTGATTTTCTCGTTAAATATTTGTGAGCATTGTTCCTCGCTTTGTCCTCACCATTTTTCCTCACTAATATATTACGAGAACATGTCCTCGCAATGTGCTCGCTATAAGTCCTCGCAAAATCTAATTTTTCTAGTAGTGACTCCAGAGGTCTCCGCCTCCTGTCGGCATAGCTCTTCTGTCGACTTTGTGCAGCCAGCAGCCAGCTCCAGATCAGATCCACCTTGTCTGCATACAGCTGCACAAGCTCAGGACCAATCAACTGATGCTCGCCCACCTCGCTCCAGCAAATCGATGATCTGCATGGCCTATCGTACAAAGCTTCGTACAGTGTCATCCTGATGCTCAAGTGATAACTATTGTTGTAGGTTAACTCAATCAGTGGTAAATGATCCTCCCAACTCCCTTGAATGTCTAAGGCATATGCTTTGAGCATATCCTCTAGCGTCTGGATAGTCCTCTCGGTCTGACCATCCGACTGAGGATGAAATGCTATACTATAGTTGAGCATAGTGCCAAAGTCCTCCTGCAGAGTTCTCTAGAATCTCGAGGTGAACCTCGTGTCTCTGTTTGACAAGATGGACACCGAAACACCATGAAGCCTCACCACTTTGGATACATATAACTCCGCCAGGCGGTGCATGGGAAGCTTCACCCAAATGGCCAGGATGTGAGCAGACTTGGTTAGCCGATCCAAGATCACCCACACAGTGTCGTTCTTCGTCTGAGTCCGCGGCAAACTAGTCACGAAGTCCATCGAGATGTGCTCCCACTTCAACATAGGACTATCCAATGGCTGCAAGGTACCTCTAGGTCTTTGGTGCTCTGCCTTGACCAACTAGTAGGTGGTACACCTTGTCACATGGTCAGCAACATCTCTCTTCATGCCAAGCCACCAGAAATTTCACTTCAAGTCTTGGTACATCTTCGTACTCCCAGGGTGAATGGTGTACCTAGACCGATGCACTTCATCTAGCAACCTCTGCCTGGCCTTCTCATGCTGGGACACATACAGTCGCATATCCTACCTCAGCTCTCCATATGCCCCAACAGAGAAATGAGGCTCTCTACCAGCCTCCTGCTTCTCAAACACAGCCTGAACAAACGGATCTAGCTGCTGACAGGCGATAATAAATTCTAACAGCTTTGGACGAACATACAGGTTGGCCACCCAGGCACCAACCATTCCCCGAGCTTGCCGCTTCGACCTGCAGCTCACTAGATCCTCCAACATGGTCCATTCCTTGACCATCAGGCTCTCCATTGCATGCATACGTCGACTTAAGGCATCGGACGAAGCTTTGTACGGTAGGCCATGCAGATTGCCGGTTTGCTGGAGCAAGTTGGGCGAACGTCAGTTGATTGGCCCTGAACTTGTGCAGCTGTATGCGGACAAGGTAGATTTGATCTGGAGAAGGTTGTTGGCTGCACAGAGTTGATAGAAGAGCTATGCCGACAGGAGGCTGAGATCGCTGGAATTTCTAGTGGGAGACTATGTGTTCTTGAAGGTGTCGCCGACCAAGGGTTTCGTGCGGTTTGGGAAGTGTGGCAAGTTGAGTCCTCACTATATTTGCCCGTACCAGATCACCTAGAGGATCGGTGCGGTTGCTTATCGGTTGGATCTACCACCAAAGATGTTGTCCGTGCATGACGTATTCCATGTCTCCATGCTGAGGAAGTGCCTGGCTGACGTTTCTCATGTGGTCCCAGTTCAGCTTGAAGGGCTCCGGGAAGATCTGTCCTTTGTGGAGGATGTCGTCGAGATTGTTGACCGCAAGGAGCAGGTGTTGCGTAATAAGGTGATTCTGCTGGTTTTGGTGCAGTGGCAGCATCATGGAGCCGAGGAGGCCATGTGGGAATGTAAGGTAGCCATCCTAGCCTAGTACCTGTATCTTTTCGCCTAGTGATTTCGAGGGCAAAATCTTCTTTTAAGGGGGTTAGGATGTAACACTCGTAAAATTCATTTTGTAATTACTTACATTTTATGAATTTTATTCCTAGACGGGTGTTACTGTTCTGAGGCCCGTTGTGTGGTTTTGTGCTTTTGGGCTTGGGCCTCGTGGGCTGGCTTCTGTGGTGTTTCCCTGTGCATTGTGGCACTGTCCGTGTGGGGCCCACGTGTGGGGTCCACTTGGGGCCCGCGTTCGTGGGCCGGTGGTTGAGGCTTGAAGTTGGCCTCATGGTTGTGGTGGGCGGCTGGGTGCGTGCGGTGGCTGGCGAGGCTGGCAGTTGAGGGAGTGTTGGTGTGTGCATGGTTGACTGGTTGCATGCACATGGCCACCTACTCCTCTTGCGTGGCTTTTTAAGGCCGGAGCCTTTGCCATGCACGACCCAAGCTTCTTCGTTCTTCCCCGCGCACTTCTCTCCGTCCCGAGCAGGCCTTCTTTTTCTTCTCCTTCCACTCATTCTCTCTCCCTCCACTCACTACCTCCTGTCTCACTCTCTCATTCTCCCTCCCCTGCAATCTCCTCTCTGTTTGGTGTGCTCGAGGGCTGGCGATGGTCTGCGGTGGCTCGTGGTGTTGCGTGGAGCTCGAGTGGAGTGCTCCCGTGGCCGTGGTTGCGTTGTGGTCGCCATAGTTGGCCGGAGAATCGTCGGAGCTCATTCTCAGGTACACATCTCCAACCCCTATAATAGAGAGCATGAAAATGGTAGAAATTGATAGGGTTGCATGAAATCTAGGTAAATTTACATTCCTAGAATTTATTATGATTTTATGAGAATTTATGGTGGATTTATGGGCATTTATGCTGGTGGTTGCGTTTTGGGTCCTTTTGACCCTCCTGCCTTTGTGATTTTATATCTTGATGCATGGTAATGGATTTTAGTTTTGTTTGTTGGGATTTGCAGTAGACTCGAGGGTCTACATTTTATGTTTTATACAAGATTTTTGGTGTTTGTTTAGATGTCCGATCGTAGGTGCCAGTTGGGGAGATTTCAGATTATAGGGTTTGGGCCATTTTCTGCTTTTCGCAGAATTCGACATACCGAACTATTTCGGTATGCCGTTTTTCTATCAGTTTGGTCCTCTAGTCAAAGTTCGGTCATCCGATTTTTGGACGGTCGACCGAATTAGTGGATTTCGGTTGACCTAATCATTTTCGGTATGCCGATTTTAGCCTGAGTGTTGACCGTTGACCGGATTCGGTCGACCGATCTAGATCGCTCTACTGAACCAGGGATTTTCAACACACCGAACCTGTTTTCGGCATGCCGAATCAGGGCCCAAATAAGTTTATAAAAATCTGATTTCTGAGGGTTTTCCAGATTGGTTTGTTTTGTGCCATTGAGAGAGATTGTGGGCCATCAGTGGTGATCTCTTGGGACCCCTGATGCGCCATTTTGCCAAGGTTTTGGAAGAATTTTCAAAGATATGAAAATGGTTTTGGAAATGGATTTCAAAGAAATAGTTGGCCTACTTTGGAAAATGTTTTCCTGGTTTTCTGTGTAAGGGTCGAGATAGTGTGAGACCGTGTCGTTGGGACCAGGGAATGTGACGACATTCTTTGGTGGTTGGGCGCGACTCCCTGGTTGAGGTCGGGGGCCGAGATACCTGAGGCTGAGGGGCGTCATGTCCTGGAGGCATGAGACTCCTTGACTGTCATCTCATGGCTAGGGTTGTGGTTCACAGGTTGACGTGTCTTGTGGCATGACGGGGAGGTATGATACTCCTGCTGTCGTTGTGAGCACTGAGGCTTGGGTGTCATCGTGTGTGGAGGTATGATCTCCCACCTAAGCATCGTGTGTGGAGGACGTCGTGAGGAGGCAGATCTTGTGGTGGGCAATGCGGGTGGGACACGTGCCCCGTAGTTGGTAGCGTCTTGAGACAGGACAGCCTTCCCTAGGAGGGGTTGGCTTTGTGAGGGTTCTCCGGAGAGGGAGAATCGCTAGACGGTGGTTGGCTCTTGCATAGGGTGGCACACTGTAGCAGTGCAGAATGCCGTGGTCGCTCCTCGGTGGATTGCTTGTTGCCAGAGTTAGGTTGCATCGCGTCGGGCTTTCTGACTGATTGTGTGTGGTTTTGGCCATTGAGGGCCTTTGCTTGTGGTTTTGGGCTAGTAGAGCCTTGGTTGTGATTTTGGCGAATGTGGGCCTGTTTTGTGAGGCTTTGAGAAAATAGTTTGAGAAATGAATTTAAAAGGAAAATTGATTATGTTTTGTTTTCTGCAGTTTTCGTGGAGTGCGTACTGGGTGACTTTTGTCACTCTTACATTTTTTCCTCATGTTTTGGTTTGCAGGTGCAGGCATGCAGAGGATTAGTGTAGTGCATATAGTATGGAGAGTCCTAGCCGCACACACAGGTTTCTGGTGGTTAGATATTTACTGTTTGGCTTTAATTTTCCTGTAACTTAATTTGTTTTAAATTATTATGAAGAATGAGGAGCGTTACAAAGTCCTAAACTTGCCATCTCTTGGTCGGTAAGTCCTAAACTTGCCATCTCTTGGTCGGTAAGTCCTAAACTTGCCATATTCCCTTCTTGGTCGGTTAGTCGTAGACTTGCTATATTCCCTTCTTGGTCGGTAAGTCATAAACTTGCCATCTCTCGGTCGGTAAGCCCTAAACTTGCCATATTTCCTTCTTGGTCGGTAAGTCCTAAACTTGCCATATTCCCTTTTTGGTTGATAAGTCCTAAACTTACCATCTCTTGGTTAGTAAGTCCTAAACTTGCCATATTCCCTTCTTGGTCGGTAAGTCCTAAACTTACCATCTCTTGGTCGGTAAGTCCTAAACTTGCCATCTCTTGGTCCGTAAGTCCTAAACTTGCCATATTCCCTTCATGGTTGGTAAGTCCTAAACTTGCCATCTCTTGGTCGGTAAGTCCTAAACTTACCATATTCACTTCTTGGTCGGTAAGTCCCAAACTTGCCACATTTCCTTTGGTCGGTAAGTCCTAAACTTGCCATATTCCCTTCTCGGTCGGTAAGTCCAAAACTTGCCATCCCTTGGTCGGTAGGTCCAAAACCTACCATGCCCCATTCGATTCTTGCTCAAAGAGTTTGTTATCGGTGGTGACCCCTTTGGTCGTGCTCCAAGTGGATTACACCAACTTCCTTTTGTGGACCGATACATTGGACTACCCGATGGACACCTGTCATGGTGTCTATCCTGTTGGTCAGTTGGTTCGGTATGCTGTCGTGCCCCCTTTCTCTCAGCTGGTATCCCGAACTATCCAGGCAGTACTTGTAGTGCCCGATGGATTCCCCACTCGCCTTGTTTCTTCCCTCCTTTTGGGCTGGTAGCCCGAACTACCCAGATGACCTCTGTAATCGGTCACAATTCAGTCAGCAAGTACCGTGAGTTTTGTCCGACGCTTTTCTTGACAAGTGTGATAACCAGTCAAGTCCTTTAGGAGCTGATTGGTCATCAACTTGTCATCTTGCACTACATGCATCATTTAGTAGTACATCATAATCTACATGTGGCATTCATTCATCATGCACCATCATTCATTAGTATATATTATTCATTAGCAGCCACAGTCAGCTCAGCATTAACACTAGTATTCGGTGTTAGCATTTGTCATTAATGTTAGTTTCCGTGATTTCAGTTTCGTCTTTGGCGTTCTGGGTGGTAGGTCATGACTATCAGTGCATTCACCGGCTAAGTGGCTTGTTGCCAGTAGCAAACACTTTCTTGCGGCTTCAGGCGGGGTGTCTTTGTCAACCTTTAGCATAGGTCTCGTTTCCGTTCATCCCTCGACCTCGCTCAGGGAGGGGCATCTGTAGACACCCCAATTTTGCAGGTTTGTAGGTAGTCTCTTCTGGAATGGACTTTTGGTTGGTGGGCTCTCAATTACTATTCCCCAAGACCAACTTGACGACCTAAACCTAATCCAAAACCCTAAACTCAACCCAAAACCCTAAACTTGATTCAAAACCTAATCCAAAACCCTAGAATTAATCCAAAACCCTAGAATTAATCCAAAACCCAAAAACTAAGTCAAAACCTATTCCAAAACCCTAGAATTAATTTAAAGCCCTAAATCTAATTCAAAACCTATTCCAAAACCCTATAATTAATTCAAAACCCTAAAACTAACCTAAACCTAATCCAAAACCCTAAATTCAACCCAAAACCCTAAACCTAATTCAAAACCCTAAATTCAAACCAAAACCCTAAACCTAATTCAAAACCTAATCTAAAACCCTAAACTTAATTCAAAACCCTAAACATAATTAAAAACCTAATCCAAAACCCTAAAATTAATTCAAAACTCTAAACCTATCCAAAACCCTAATCCTAACCCTATACCTTAATCCAAAACCATAACAACCTCTAACCATCTCTAACAACCTATAACAAACCCTAATAATTTCTCACTCCACCATAACAACCCATAACAACCCTAACCACTTCCCACTCCACCATAACAACCTTAACCACATCCCACTTCACCATAACCACCCATAACAACCCATAACAAACTATCTAGCCATTGCAAACCTATAAATACCCCCCATTTGCAAGAGAAAAAAAGGAGGGGGAAGAAAAAAGGAGAAAAAAACTTGGAAAAAATGAGAGGAGAGCCATCATGGAGTTTTCTCTCAACCAGAGCAACTAGAGGGGTCTCAGATTAGAGAGGAAGTTAGAGAGGAGAAGAATTCAAGGTTCAAGCCATCTCTGGCGAGCTCCGGAAGCACCGACGGCCTACATCACTACCAGCTCAAGTAAGCATTGATCTGAGCACAATTTCTCTTCATTTTAGCTCCCTAGGTTCTCCTCTACCTCCCCCAACCGATTCCAGTAGCGTTAGGTGGCTGCCTTGGCCAGAATTAGAGTTTCTTGGGTTGCCGGACGCGATTTTCCAGCAACAGAGGTGGGGGCATGAATCCAGTGAACGATTCGTGTCCTGGCATGTTCCATCTGGTTAGGACAGTCTTCCTCTTACTTCACAATCCCTCGGGACACCATGGAATCCACATTGGAGGCCTTCAGGAGAAGCTCACCGGAGGCACAGTTGCCGTCGTCGGGGAAGAGGAGCTACAGTGAACCATGTCTGAACATTCCACCCCTCGCAACGCCACTCCGATTCCCAGGACACAATCCTATGCTCTCCCCCAACACACTGGAAGCATCAGAGTCACAAATCAAGCCTCGATTCCCCTCAGCAGTCGTCGTCGCCAGAGTGCAACTGGAGCTTGATCGGGAGGTGAAGGAAAGGCCCCCCATTTCCATCTTTCTAGACAACCACCCGGAGTCTAGATGCTCCATTCCGTGGCTCGTTCCGTCAGGACGCCTCTCGGTGCTACCTCCCTCGCCTTTGAATTCCGACACCGATGGAAGGATTCGAATCCTCCCTTTTTTCATGTTTCTAGACTGCAACCCCGTGTCGAGATGCTCCCGTCCGTGGTTCGGTCCGTCAATACGAATCTTGGTGCCACCTCTTGCGCCTTTGAATTCTAATCTAGATGGACGGATTCATGGCCTCCCTTTTTTCATCTTTCTAGACTGTCGCCCGGAGTCTAGATGCTCCCTTCCGCGGTTCGGTCTGTCAAGACAAATCTCGGTGCCACCTCCCTTGCCTTTGAAATCCGATCCTGATGGACGGTTTCAAGGCCTCCCATTTTTCATCTTTCAAGACTGTCGTCCGGAGTCTAGATGCTCCCATCCAAGGTTCAGTCCGTCAGGACAAAACTCGGTGCCTCTTCCTTTGCCTTTGAATTCAAATCCTGATGGAAGGATTCAAGGCCCCCATTTTCCATCTTTCTTGACTACCGCCCGTAGTCTAGATGCTCCCATTTGCGGTTCGACCGTCAGGACGAATCTCGGTACCACCTCCTTCGCCTTTGTATTTCGATTCTGATGGATGGATTCTAGGCTACCCTTTTCCATCATTCTTGACTGCCACCCGGAGTCTAGATGCTCCCATCCGCAGTTCGGTCCGTCACGACGAATCTCGGTGCCACCTCCCTCGCCTTTGAAATCGGATCCTAATGGACGGATTCAAGGCCTCCCTTTTTTCATCTTTCTACACTACCTCTAGGAGTCATGATGATCCCATCCGCGGTCCGATTTATTAGGACGAATCTCGGTGCCACCACCCTCGCCTTTGAATTTCGATCCTGATGGACGGATTCAAGGCCCCCCTTTTCCATCTCTTTAGACTGCCGCCCGGAGTCTAGATGCTCCCATCCGTGGTTTGGTCCGTTAGGACGAATCTCGGTGCCTCCTCCCTCGCCTTTGAATTCCGATCGTGATGGACGGATTCAAGGCCTCCCATTTTCAAGTTTCTAGACTGCAACCCGATGTCTAGAGCTCCCATCTGCGGTACGGTCTATCAGGACGAATCTTGGTACCACCTCCCTCGCCTTCGAATTTCGATCCTAATGGATGGATTCAAGGCCCCGCATTTCCATCTTTCTAGACTGCCTCCCGGAGTCTAGACGCTCCCATTTGTGGTTCGGTCCGTCAAGACGAATCTCAGTGCCACCTCCCTCTCCTTTGAATTCCGATCCTGATGGACGAATTCAAGGCCTCCCTTTTTTCCTCTTTCTAGACTACCGCGCGAAGTCAAGATGCTCCCAACCGCGGTTCAGTCCATCAATACGAATCTCGGTGCCACCTCCCTCGCCTTTGAAATCTGATCCAAAAGGACGGATTCAAGGCCCCCCATTTACATCTTTCTAGACTTCTGCTCGGAGTCTAGATGCTCCCATTTGCGGTTTGGTCCATCAGGACGAATCTCGGTGCCGCCACCCTCGCATTTGAATTCCGACCTTGATGGATGGATTCAAAGCCTCCCCTTTCTCATGTTTCTAGACTGCAACTCGGTGTCGAGATGCTCCCATCCGCGGTTTGGTCAGTCAGGACGAATCTCAGTGCCGCCTCCCTCGCCTTTGAATTTCGACCCCAATGGACGGATTCGACTCCTCCCTTTTTTCATGTTTCTAGACTGCAACCCCGTGTCGAGATGCTCCCATCCGTGGTTTGGTCCGTCAGGACGAATCTCGGTGCCACCTCCCACGCCTTTGAAATTCGATCTACATGGATGGATTAATGGCCCCCCATTTCCATCTTTCTAGACTGCCGCCCGGACTCTAGATGCTCCCATCCGCGGTTCGGTCCGTCAAGTCGAATCTCGGTGCCACCACCCTCGCCTTTGAAATCCGATCCTGATGGATGGTTTCAAGGCCTCCCTTTTTCCATCTATCTAGACTAAAGCTAGGAGTCAAGAAGCTCCCATCCGTGGTTCGGTTTATCAGGATGAATCTCGGTGCCACGTCCCTCGCTTTTGAATTACGATCCTGATGGACGGGTACAAGGCCCCCCTTTTCCATCTTTCTAGATTGCCACTAGGAGTCATGAAGCTCCCATCCGCGGTTCGGTTTATCAAGACAAATCTCGGTGCCACCTCCCTTGCCTTTGAATTCCGGTGCTAATGGATTGATTCAAGGCCCCCCTTTTCCATCTTGCTAGACTACCGCCCGGTGTCTAGATGCTCACATCCGCGGTTCGGTCCGTTAGGCCGAATCTCGGTGCCACCTCCCTCGCCTTTGAATTTCGATCCTGATGGACGGTCTCAATGCCTCCCATTTTTCATCTTTTTGGACTGCTGCCCAGAGTCTAGATACTCCCATCAGCGGTTCGGTCCGTCAGGACCAATCTCGGTGCCACCTCCCTCGCCTTTGAATTCCGATCCTGATGGATGGATATAAGGCCCCCCAAGTCCATCTTTCTAGACTACCGCTCGGAGTCTAGATGCTTCCATCCGCAGTTCGGTCTATCAAGACGAATCTCGATGCCACCTCCCTCACCTTTGAATTCCGATCCTGATGGACGGATTCAAGGCCTCCCATTTTCATCTTTCTAGACTGCCGCTTGGAGTCAAGATGGTCCCTTCCGCAGTTCGGTCCGTCAGGACGAATCTCGGTGCCACCTCCCTCGCCTTTGAAATCCGATCCTGATGGACGGTTTCAAGGCCTCCCTTTTTTCATCTTTCTAGGCTACCGCCAGGAATCAAGAAGCTCCCATCCATGGTTCGGTTTATCAGGACGAATCTCGGTGCCACCTCCCTCGCCTTTGAATTCCGATCCTGATGGACGGATACAAGGCCCCCCTTTTCCATCTTTCTAGACTGCCACCAGGAGTCAAGAAGCTCCCTTCCGCGGTTCGGTTTATCAGGAAGAATCTCGGTGCCACCTCCCTCGCCTTTGAATTCTGGTCGAGATGGTGGACTCAAGGCCTCGTTTTTCCATCTTTCTTGACTACCTCCCGGAGTCTAGATGCTCCCATCTGCGGTTCGTTTCGTTAGGATGAATCTCGGAGCTGCCACCCTCGCCTTTGAATTCCAATCCTGATGGACGGATTCAAAGCCTCCCTTTTTTCATGTTTCTAGACTACAACTCGTTGTCCAGATGCCCACATCTGCGGTTCAGTCCGTTAGGCCGAATGTCGGGGCCACCTCCCTCGCTTTTGAATTCTGATCCTGATGGATGGATTCATCGCCTCCCCTTTTTCATCTTTATAGACTGCCACCCAGAGTCTTGATGCTCCCATCTGCAGTTCGATGCATCAGGACGAATCTCGGTGCCACCTCCCTCGCCTTTGAATTTTGGTCCTGATGGATGGATTCAAGGCCTCCCTTTTTTCATCTTTCAAGACTAGCGCTCGGAGTCAAGATGCTCCCATCTGTGGTTTGGTGCGCCAAGACAAATCTTGGTGCCACCTCCATTGCCTTTGAAATCCGATCCTGATGGACGGATTCAAGGCCTCCCTTTTCCATCATTCTAGACTGCCGCCCGGAGTCAAGATGCACCCATCCGTGGATCGGTCCGTCAGGACGAATCTCGATGCCTCCTCCCTAGCCTTTGAATTCTGATCCTGATGGACAGATTCAAAGCCTCCCATTTTTCATCTTTTTAGTCTGACATTCGGAGTCTAGATGCTCCCATCGGCAGTTTGGTCTGTCAAATTGAATCTCGGTGCCACCTCCCTCGCCTTTGAATTCCGATCCTGATGGACAAACTCAAGGCCTCCCTTTTTTCATCTTTCTAGACCACCGCCCGAAGTCAAGATGCTCCCATTCGTGGTTCGGTCCATCAGGACGAATCTCAATGCCACCTCCCTCGCCTTTGAAATCAAATCCAGCTCGACGGATTCGAAGCCTCCCTTTTTTCATGTTTCTAGACTGCAACCTGGAGTCTAGATGTTCCTATCCACGGTTCGGACAGTCAGGACGAATCTCGTTGCCACCACCCTCGCCTTTGAAATCTGATCCTGATGGATGATTTCAAGGCCTCCTATTTTTCATCTTTCAAGACTACTGCCCGGAGTCTTGAAGCTCCCATCCGCGGTTCGGTTTGTCAAGACGAATCTCGGTGCCACCTGCCTTTGAATTCCTATCCTAATAGATGGATAGAACACCCCCCTTTTCCATCTTTCTAGACTGCCACAAGGAGTCAAGAAGCTCCCATCCGTGGTTCGATTTATCGGGACAAATCTCGATGCCACCACCCTCGCCTTTGAATTCCGGTCCAGATGGATGGATTCAAGGCCCCCATTTTCCATCGTTCTAGACTGCCGCCCGGAGTCTAGATGCACCCATTGGCGGTTCGGTCCGTTAGGACGAATCTCGGTGCCACCTCCCTCGCCTTTGAATTTCGATCCTGATGGACAGATACAAGGTTCCCAATTTCCATCTTTCTAGACTGCCTCCCGGAGTCAAGATGCCCCCATCCGCGGTTCGGTCTATCAAGACGAATCTCGGTGCCACCTCCCTCGCCTTTGAATTCCGATCCTGATGAACGGATTCAAGGCCTCCCATTTTTCATCTTTCTAGGTTGCCGCCCGGAGTCAAGATGCTCCCTTCCGCGGTTCGGTCCATCAGGACGAATCTCGGTGCCACCTCCCTCGCCTTTGAAATCCAATCCTAATGGATGGTTTCAAGGCCTCCCTTTTTTCATCTTTCTAGACTACCGCTAGGAGTCAAGAAGATCCCTTCCACGGTTCGGTTTATCAGGATGAATCTCGGTGCCACCTCCCTCGCCTTAGAATTCCGATCCTGATGGAAGGATACAAGGTCCCCCATTTCCATCTTTCTAGACTGCCACCAAGAGTCCAGAAGCTCCCATCAGCAGTTCGGTTTATAAGGACGAATCTCGGTGCCACCTCCCTCACCTTTGAATTCTGATCCTAATGGACGGGTACAAGGCCCCGCTTTTCCATCTTTCTAGATTGCTACCAGGAGTCAAGAAGCTCCCATCCGCGGTTCGGTTTATCAAGACGAATTTCGGTGCCACCTCCCTCGCCTTTGAATTCCAATCCTAATGGACTGATAGAAGGCCCCCCTTTTCCATCTTTCTAGACTGCCACTAGGAGTCAAGAAGCTCCCATCTGCGGTTCAATTTATCAGGACAAATCTTGGTGCCACCTCCCTCGCCTTCGAATTCTGGTCCAAATGGATGGATTCAACGCTGCCTTTTTCCATCGCTCTAGACTACCACCCGGAGTCTAGACGCTCCCATCCGCGGTTCGATCCATCAGGACTAATCTCGGAGCCGCCTCCCTCGCCTTTGAATTCCAATCCTGATGGACAGATTCAAAGCCTCCCTTTTTTCATGTTTCTAGACTACAACCCGGTGTCTACATGCTCACATCCGCGGTTCAGTCCATTAGGCCGAATCTTGGTGCCACCTCCCTCGCCTTTGAAATCTGATCCTGATGGACGGATTCATCGC
The DNA here is from genome assembly GCA_024699735.1 of Posidonia australis. Lineage (NCBI taxonomy): Eukaryota > Viridiplantae > Streptophyta > Magnoliopsida > Alismatales > Posidoniaceae > Posidonia > Posidonia australis. The sequence goes on along the minus strand of JAMKQA010000995.1, from coordinate 5,150 downwards.
CTCCCTTTTTTCAACTTTCTAGACTGCTGCCCAGAGTCTAGATGCTCTAATCTGCGGTTTGGTGCGTCAGGACGAATCTCGGTGCCACCTCCCACGCCTTTGAATTCCGATCCAGATGGATGGATTCAAGGCCACCCTTTTTTTCATATTTCTAGACTACTGACAGAGTCTTGAAGCTCCCATCCGCGGTTCGGTCCGTCAGGACAAATCTCGGTGCCACCTCCTTTGCCTTTGAATTCCGATCCTGATGGAAAACTTCAAGGCCTCCCTTTTCGATCATTTTAGACTACCACATGGAGTCAAGATGCTCCCATCCACGGTTCAGTCCGTTACGACGAATCTCGGTGCCACCTCCCTTGCCTTTGAATTCCGATCCAGATAGATGGCTTCAAGGCCTCCCTTTTTTCATCTTTCTAGACTACTGCCCGGAGTCTAGATGCTCCCATCCGTGGTTCGGTGCGTCAGGACAAATGTTGATGCCACCTCCATTTCCTTTGAATTCCGATCCTGATGGACGAATTCGAGACCTCCCTTTTCCATCATTCTAAACAGCCGCCCGGAGTCTAGATGCTCCCATCCGTGCATTGGTCCGTCAGGACGAATCATGGTGCCACCTCCCTTGCCTTTGAATTTCGATCCAGATGGATGGATTCAAGGCCTCCCTTTTTTCATCTTTCTAGACTGCCACCCGGAGTCTAGATGCTCCCATCCGTGGTTCGGTCCGTCAGAACAAATCTCAGTGCCACCTCCATTGCCTTTGAATTTCGATCCTGATGGACGAATTCAAGGCCTCCCTTTTCCATCATTCTAGACTACCGCCCGGAGTCTACATGCACCCATCCGTGGATCAGTCCGTTAGGACGAATCTTCGTGCCACCTTCCTTGCCATTGAATTTCGATCCTGATGGACGGATTCGAGGCCTCCCTTTTTTGATCTTTTTAGACTGCCACCTAGAGTCAAGATGCTCCCATCCACGGTTCGGTCCGTTAGGACGACTCTCGGTGCCACCTCCCTTGCCTTTGAATTCTAATCCAGATGGATGGATTCAAGGCCTCCCTTTTTTCATCTTTCTAGACTACTGCCCGGAGTCTAGATGCTCCCATCCGCGGTTCGGTGCGTCAGGACAAATCTCGGTGCCACCTCCATTGCCTTTGAATTCCGATCGTGATGGACGAATTCGAGGCCTCCCTTTTCCATCATTCTAGACTGCCGCTCGGAGTCTAGATGCACCCATCCGTAGATTGGTCCGTCAGGACGAATCTTGGTGCCACCTCCCATGCCTTTGAATTTTGATCCAGATGGATGGATTCAAGGCCTCCCTTTTTTCATCTTTCTAGGCTGCCGCCCGGAGTCTAGATGCTCCCATTCGCGGTTCGGTCCGTCAGGACAAATCTCGGTGCCACCTCCATTGCCTTTGAATTTCGATCCAGATGGATGAATTCAATGCCTCCCTTTTCCATCATTCTAGACTACCGCTCGGAGTCTAGATGCTCCCATCCGTGGATCGGTTCGTCAGGACGAATCTCCGTGCCACCTTCCTTGCCATTGAATTCCGATCATGATGGAAGGTTTCGAGGCTTCCCTTTTTTGATCTTTTTAGACTTCCACCTGGAGTCAAGATGCTCCCATCCACAGTTCAGCCCGTTAGGACAAATCTCGGTGCCACCTCACTTGCCTTTGAATTCCCATCCAGATGGATGGATTCAAGGCCTCCCTTTTTTCATCTTTCTAGACTACCGCCCGGAGTCTAAATGCTCCCATCCGTGGTTTGGTGCGTTAGGACGAATCTCGGTGCCACCACCCTCACCTTCGAATTCCGATCCTGATGGACGGATTCAAGGCCTCCCTTTTTTCATCTTTCTAGACTACCGCCCGGACTCTAAATGCTCCCATCCACAGTTCGGTCCATTAGGACGAATCTCAGTGCCACCTCCCTTGCCTTTGAATTCTGATCCAGATGGATGGATTCAAGGCCTCCCTTTTTTCATCTTTCTAGACTACCGCTTGGAGTCTAGATGCTCCCATCCGTGGTTCGGTGCGTCAGGACAAATCTCGGTGCCACCTCCATTGCCTTTGAATTCCGATCCTGATGAACGGATTCAAGGCCTCCCTTTTCCATCATTCTAGACTGCCGCCCGGAGTCTAGATGCTCCCATCCGTGGATCGGTCCGTCAGGACGAATCTTGGTGCCACCTCTCTCGCCTTTGAATTCAGATCCTGATGGACGGATTCAAGGCCCCTCTGTTCTGACTTTCTAGACAACCACTTGGAGTCTAGATGCTCCCATCCGCGGTTCGGCCATCTGGTCGAATCTCAGTGCCACCTCCATTGCCTTTCAATGTCGATCCTTATGGAAATTTTCAAGGCTTCCCTTTTCCATCTTTCTAGAATACCGCCTGGAGTCAAGATGCTCCCATCCGTGGTTCGGTCAGTCAGGATGAATCTCGGTGCCTCCTCCCTTGCCTTTGAATTCCGATCCTGATGGACGGATTCAAAGCCTCCCATTTTTCATCTTTCTAGACTGCCGCCTGGAGTCTAGATGCTCCCATCAGCGGTTCGGTCCGTCAGGACGAATCTCGGTGCCACCTCCATCGCCTTTGAATTTTGATCCAGATGCACGGATTCAATGCCACCCTTTTTCATGTTTCTAGAGTGCAACCCGGAGTCCAGATGTTCCCATCCGTGTTTTGATCCGTCAGGACGAATCTCAGTGCCACCGCCCTCGCCTTTGAATTCCGATCCAGATGGATGGTTTCAAAGCCTCCCTTTTCCACCTTTCTAGACTGCCGCTTGGAGTATAGATGCTCCCATCCGCGGTTAGGTCCGTCAAGACAAATCTCGATGCCACCTCCTTTGCCATTGAATTCCGATCCTGATGGACGGATTCAAGGCCTTCCTTTTCCATCTTTCTAGACAGCCGCCCAGAGCATAGATGCTCCCATCTGTGGTTCGAGCGTCAGGATGAATCTCGGTGCCACCTCCTTCCCCTTTGAATTTCTATCCAGTTGGACAGATTCAAGGCCCCTCTTTTCCATCTTCTAGACTGCCACCCGGAGTATTGATGCACCCAACCGCGGTTCGGCCGTCAGGATGAAGCTCAGTGCCCCCTCCTTCGCCTTTGAATTTCGATCCAGATGGACGGATTCAAGGCAACCCTTTTCCATCATTCTTGACTGTCGCGTGGAGTCTAGAATCTCACATCCGCAGTTCAGTCTGTCAGGACGAAGCTCGGTGCCACCTCCCTCTCCTACGAAATCCGATCCTGATAGACGGATTCAAGGCCTCCCATTTTTCATCTTTCTATACTACTGCCAGGTGTCAAGAAGCTCCCATCCGCGGTTCGGTTTATCAGGACGAATCTCGATGCCACCTCCCTCACCTTCGAATTCAGATCCTGATGGACTGATACAAGGCCCCCCTTTTCCATATTACTAGACTGCCACCAAGAGTCAAGAAGCTCCCACTCGCCGTTCAATTTATCTGGACGAATCTCAGTGCCACCTCCCCCGCCTTTGACTTCCGGTCCTGATGGATTCAAAGCCTCCCTTTTTTCATGTTTCTAGACTACAACCCAGTGTCTAGACGCTCACATCCGTGGTTCAGTCCGTCAGGACGAATCTTGGTGCCACCTCCCTCGCCTTTGAATTTCGATCTTGATGAACGGATTCAAGGCCTCCCTCTTTTCATCTTTCTGGACTGCCACCAGGAGTCATGAATCTCCCATCCACGGTTCGATTTATCAAGACGAATCTCGGTGCCACCTCCCTCGCCTTTGAATTCCGATCCAAATGGATGGATCCAAGGCCCCCTTTTCCATTTTTCTAGACTACCTCCCGGAGTCTAGATGCTCCCATCCGTGGTTCGGTCCGTAAAGACGAATCTCAGTGCCACCTCCCTCGCCTTTGAATTCTAATCCTGATAGACGGATTCATGGCCTCCCTTTTTTCATCTTTTTAGACTGCCTTGCGGAGTCAAGATGCTCCCATCCGTGGTTTGGTCCATCAGGACGAATCTCGGTGCCACCTGCCCCGCCTTAGAAATCCGATCCAGATGGACGGATTCATGGCCCCCGTTTCCATCTTTCTAGACTACCGCCTGGAGTCTAAATGCTCCCATCCGTGGATCGGTCCGTAAGGACGAATCTCTGTGCCACCTTCTTTGCCATTGAATTCCGATCCTGATGGACGGATTCGAGGCCTCCCTTTTTTGATCTTTATAGACTGCCACCTGGAGTCAAGATGCTCCCATCCACTGTTCGGTTTGTTAGGATGAATCTTGGTGCCACCTCCCTTGCCTTTGAATTCCGATCCAGATGGATGGATTCAAGGCCTCCCTTTTTTCATCTTTCTAGACTACCGCCTGGAGTCTAGATGCTCCCATCCGTAGTTCGGTGCATCAGGACGAATCTTGGTGCCACCTCCCTTGCCTTAGAAATCCGATCCAGATGGACGAATTCAAGGCCTCCCTTTTCCATCATTCTAGACTACCGCCCGGAGTCTAGATGCTCCCATACGTGGATCGGTCCATTAGGACGAATCTCCGTGCTACCTTCCTTGCCATTGAATTCCGATACTGATGGACGGATTCGAGGCCTCCCTTTTTTGATATTTTTAGACTGCCACCTAGAGTCAGGATGCTCCCATCCACGGTTCGGTCCGTTAGGACGAATCTCGCTGCCACCTCCCTTGCCTTTGAATTCCGATCCAGATGGATGGATTCAAGGCCTCCCTTTATTCATCTTTCTAGACTACCGCCCGGAGTCTAGATGCTCCCATCCGTGGTTCGGTGCGTCAGGATGAATCTCGGTGCCACCACCCTCACCTTCGAATTCCGATCCTGATGGACGGATTCAAGGCCTCCCTTTTTTCATCTTTCTAGACTACCGCCCGGACTCTAAATGCTCCCATCCACAGTTCGGTCCATTAGGACGAATCTCAGTGCCACCTCCCTTGCCTTTGAATTCTGATCCAGATGGATGGATTCAAGGCCTCCCTTTTTTCATCTTTCTAGACTACCGCTTGGAGTCTAGATGCTCCCATCCGTGGTTCGGTGCGTCAGGACAAATCTCGGTGCCACCTCCATTGCCTTTGAATTCCGATCCTGATGAACGGATTCAAGGCCTCCCTTTTCCATCATTCTAGACTGCCGC
>JAMKQA010000994.1:0-25474 GCA_024699735.1 Posidonia australis | reverse complement strand
AGGAAACATATAATTTTTACATTGATTTATCTTTTGGAAGAACTAACACTTATCTTGTTCCGTCACTACTGTTACAACGAAAAGAGTGTTTTCTACGATGAATATCTTTAAGACTCCACTTCATGATGAAAAGAGCCTTTTCTACAATGAATATCTTCAAGACTCCGCTTCGTAATCCAACAAGAGATGAATTCACAAATACTTACTGAATGACCTTCATTGCAAGAATCAGTTATTACTATGGTACATCTTTTTTTGTAATTCAGAGGTACACTACACGTGAGACTCGTGGATGCTTTTACATGAGTTTGTGAATTACATTACAGTTGATTCAATGACCAACAATGATCTTACTAGGTATCGAGCAATCAAAGTCAGAATCTAGAGATCAAACAATCGAACCTTATATTTGTAAATATTCTGGAGATGATGGATGGATCTGATCATTAAAAACAGACACCAACTGAAATTACAAATCAATATGGTTATTCATTGATGATTGATGACTATGGTGCGTTTGATCTAGATTTGAGGAAGTAAAAGTCAAACGAATATATCTAACAATAGTTTAAATATTTTCAGATATTCAAAACAAGTTAACATATGGATTTTTTATTGGATTTTAAAGACACTAGTGGGCTCGCCTATGGGCCTATGATAATGGACACAGTAGAATAATTTTCTACATACTTAGAAAGTGTTGGTGGGCTCACTGTAGGCCCATGACAATAGATATAGTGAAACAATTTCGTTCGACTTGGAAGGTATAGACGAGCTCTACATATCCATGACAACGATGTAAGTGGAGCTATGGCTATTGGCTAAGCATCTTGGCGACGTCAATAATCGTCCAGTAGGCTCAATATGTGGCATCGGATGTGAGCCAAGGTGGAGATTGTTAGAGTATGTCTTTGATCTAGTCTGGTTCTACATTAAATTAGTTTAGTGAGTTGGACTCGCATTAAATGAGTACATGGATTCTATGTAATTGGGTTAATTGATCGTAGTTATTTACGATTCATGCTATTTATACTCATGTAATACTTCCTTTGAAAGCTGACTTGTGTTTTAATGATGAGAGAAAAAGTTGAGAGAAATGTAAAGTTAGAGTGAGACTCAAGAGATTGAGCCCATTATCTTTGTACAAATCTTGTTCTATAGTTGATTTTCTCTCTCTCGTTCTTGTCTTGTGATTTTGTTTGTATAGATTTCCACATATATCTTTGTATTAATCTTCTATATGTGTGTTTATTATTCAACACTTCCACAAATAATCAATGAATTCAATCCCAATACATACATAACTAGGCATCTAGAAACTTGATGTCTTGAGAATTTCTCTATCTAGGTTTTGATCGGAGGAACAACGAAGGCGACTTCAAACACCACAGAGTGACCGAACAAAATATAATTCATTCGTACTTCCCTGCATAATTAAGTGCTAAGATTTGTATTGTATGTGGCAGAGAGGAACACAAGAATGCATGGTTATCTGTATATTTGTTTCCTTAGTCCTCCGTTTGTGTAACCATATCGGATGATGCTTATGAATTAATTAAGAATAGGTCCCTTCGTAAACAGTACTGCTTACGAATCGAAGTGATTCTCAATGTCTATTACCAATAACCAAATATTTTCTCACAAACTGTCAAAAAAGAGTGCAGCAAAAATCGAGTAGGGAGTTGAGTAGCTAATAATTAGATAACAACTCAGCTTCCTCGTTATCCAAGCAGTCACCATCATCATCTTCAACATGATCATCTTGTCATCTACAACGTGTGATAGATGTTATTAGAGTCAAGGAAGGAGAAGCCATGGGTGTTTCTGAGGTGTTCGTGACGGCGGTGTTCAGTGTAATAATAACTGGGAATTCTGTGATCTCCATCGTTTAATACAAATTAAGTAGTTATATTTAAGCCATTGCATTTACGTTTTATTGGGGAAGCCCCAACAGCAACACTTGAAAGCCCTCTCCAGTTGTCCAAAGGAGATAAGGTATTGGGATATACAGATTATTTAACGCACCTTAAGTAATGTTTGGTAACATTTATGAAAATACATATTATTTTTATAAACAGTATTTTTGAAAAAATTTGTCTCCACAGTTTTTAAAAATAGATGCTTTTGAAATATTTTATGCACAAACAATATAAACTAACTTATCGTAATAATCCAACATTAAAAAAAAAAAGATATTTGATTCAACATTTTAAGAATAAATGTTTTTTTTTTCAAAAATTGATGTTAATAATCATTACCAAACAAACTCTAATTCTAAGATCTATTTAGGATCAAGATAAACATACAACCAGCGTTTGGAAGCATTCATCTCCAAACTGATGGCTGGCCTAATAATGACCATTTAACAATGTCAAGTAGACCCTGCAACTCATGGGTTGATGGTATGGGCGATCTACTTAGTTTTCATGCAAACAACAATTTCTAACTTTTTCGGAGCAATTAGATTTTGAGAAATAGGCATAAGAATTGTATAAAGAGCATTTACAATCACGTACCCACCGAATCATGCGTCCGACTCTCTCTCCCTCTTTCGTGTGGAACCCACCACTCTTGCACACGTTTCCCGGATTACAGGGGATATGATATATTATCAAAAACAGGGGATATGATATAAGAGGCAGCCTAGAGTCGGTATACAATCTGACTTCAGATCTCCAATTCTAATCACAATATTACATAATCTCAGAAAGTAGAAAATAATATCATTGACAACCATCTAATAATATGTTGATTCCCTAATTTAAGATAACGATCATTTATCCAGAGAACCATATTCATCAAGTAATGTGTTTTACTTCTTTCAAATTATAGTAGCTTCTACGTAGTTTCTCAAGAGCAAGTAGGCATGCAAAAGGGAGATGCCAATGTCACCCCCTCTAAGGAGCACCTTGGAAAACTGATTAGGGCATTTGTGACACTTGCGAATACAACATGACATTTACTAGTCCCTATGTTAAAATTCCCAATAGATAGGCTCGTTAGACTGTTTCTCCCTTCTTTTTTGCTGGAGTTCACCAACTTAAGCTCAGAAGAAATCTCGGCATCCACGTCTATCTACGGTATGATGAGGAAAAGAGGACCAAGTATGCCGTTACTCTCCATCAAGGGGCTCTAACATTTCAGTGGCAAGAAGGTGAATCACAATTTGTGAAGTATGATCTGATGACTGATGCCAACTATGTTCAATGACATATTTATAAATAACAATGATTTTACAAGAAGAATCAAGATGATGAGTCCATGTCTGGTCAATATAGAAACATTTAAAGAGAAATATTTACTTCTAAGTTAGAATTTGTGGAGATTATTTCTCTTGACTTGGGGCGAAGGGGATGATCTGCACACTCCAATCTTATCCTCACATGAAGAGGTTTCATAAAGACAAGGTCTCTTATATCTCTACCTGATTCCAACAATAAGTTAACTGAAGCATCATCTCCTGGGACTTTAAATAGATTCGATAGACTTGACGGGTTCACTGTGACGTCTGGGCTATCAGACATATCCGATTCTCTACCAAGTTTCAAATATAGCACTGCTGAAACAATTACCTGCATAGAAGAAAACATAATGCAAGGTTTATAATAATCTCCACGGCCATAATCATGACAGGTAAATCTTTCTATTTCATCGCGACAAAGATAAATAAAAATAAAAATATCTAAAAGACATCACAATTACAAGACATCACAGACACATGACAGAACATCCCATATCTATTTGCATCCCTACTTCACACACTATAACACACCTGACTTCATGAGCTTTATATCAACAAAATAGGCACCACTAAGGCATTGGCCATCATTCACCCCAAAGATTCAAGATATTTTGGAGAAGAAACACCTCAATTTTATAATAGTCGTTTAACATAGTACAATGGTTACATGAAGGTTTCAGAGAAAGAATCAAAGAAAACAACAATAAGCAATTTCATTTCCAGGACTTACAAGAAACTAGGAATGATGCTGGTTGATTTGAAATCTCAAATAAATCAGGAAGGTACTGATCAGTTAGACAATGTTCCGATATAATAAGGGAGATGGATGATGGTGATCACCAAGAACGATATTAGAAAATTAGTATACGCAATGTCTAAATCTACACATCTGTTTACTTTGAGTGATTTTCTCCCAATGTAGAGATGATATCCCAAACAAAAAAGACAGTAGTTGGTGGGAGACACTGTACATTGGTCGGAACTAACAAGAGAGACTAGTAGGAGGAGATCAACAAGGACAGTATCAGTGAACTTCTATGTTCTCTTTAAAAATATCCGTCCTTGTTTAACTTTAGTTTGGAAACTGTTAAGCTTATTAGAGTATTGTATATTAGGTAATGTACTAGGATAATTGGATATGCATTTATATCCAACACTATGTATATGTAATATGTTGATCCAATAAGAACACACATAACATTCCTCTCTCCACCTTTCATGGTACCAAGGCCAAGAAGAAGCCCTAGCTGTCGACCACTTCCCTCCCTCATTTCCAACGTCAGTGACCCCATCTCCGACCACCTCCAGTACTGTCAGGTACCTCCCACCCCTTTTCTACCTCCTCCAGGTTCAACTAAACCTTCCTCCACCACCGATAGAGACCTCTCGGCCCTGTTCCACTGTCAACAGGGGCTTCTTGGCCCTGTTTCGCCGCCTTCAAGTAGCCTCTAGGTCTCCTCCATCGACGTCAAGGGTCGTCCGACCCTAATCTTCTTCTAGGCAAGATTGCAAGGGCTCCTCCGCCCTGTTTCGCCACTGTTGGGCCTACTACAGGCTCCCATCGTCGACATCATGGCTTCTCAGGCCCTGATCTCCTGTCAACATGCCTCTTCTAGGCCTGTCCAGCTGCTGTAAGGCGTCCTTGACCCCTTCGTCATCGACAGCTCCAGCCACCATCTCCTCTGCAAGCACACATATGATAAGTGCCTAAAAGCCATCTCCTACTACCACCGACAGTCGATCCGATTTCCACTACTACTAGACTACTTGTAAAAGAAGCTATATATCCTTTTCTCTACATCTACTAAGGGTGGTTCTTATTATCAACCTGGGTTACTATCTTTTAGAGGATTTCTTGGTTTTTTCAGCACCGATTGGATCTCAATAACATTTCTTTTTCAAATCTGATTTGTACAAATAAACATGGCCTTTAAGGAATCTCTCATTCAAAATTTGAGTGGAAGCTCAGAAAAATTCGATGGAAAGAATTACCAATTGTGGACACAAAGTTTTGAGGCGTTTCTTGCTGCTCATTACAACCTCAAACATTTGACTCAACCTCTTCCTTATACAAAGGACAATACTTATAAACATTGATTTGCAGATGACTCTACGATTGTTTCCTGGTTAGTGAATAGCATAAAACCTATGGTCGCTCAAGGTATGATGATTCTTAGACCTACAAAGAAGATTTAGAACACCTTAAAGCAATGTATGGATATGAAAAGAATACTTCTCGAGTTTTTGAAGTATATGAGCAAATTTTTACACTAAAGATGGGAGACAATTCTGTACAGGATCATTTTGGTTCACGTCGAGCTTTTCTTGATGAGCTAGATTTGTATCAACCACTGACATCGAATATTGCTACAATGCATCGTTATCATAAAGAGCTTACAGTTACAGTTTATCTTTTTGGCTTGACTTTGGATCTCTCGTTTCAGATTCGAAGATAGATCTTTAGCGTAGATTCTACTCCCAGTCTAGAGAACACATTTGCTAGAGTTCTCCATGTTTCTACCGGTATACCCACATCTACTTCAGATCATTCTGTCATGGCTATTACTCGCGATCGTGGTGACAGTTTTGGTCGAAAACGAACCAATGGTAGAGATCATACTCCATGTGAGCATTATGGTCACACAAACCACAGATCAAATCGTTGCTAGGAAAAATTTCGAAAACCACATCGGACAAATTTTTACAAAGTCACGGAGTCCACCTGCAACTATTCCAACTACCACTGCGCCACTAGTGACACTTTCTTAGGAGAAGTACGTCCAATTTCTTTAGTTCAGAAAAACTCAATCTTCCACTACCATGGCATCATATGCCACTACCTCCACTTGAGGTATATCAAGGTTATTAGCCTCTAAGGACAGTTCTTGGATCATTGATTCAGAAACACCCTCCAACATAATAGATAATCGTGATATTTATTTTCATATATCCCAGTTGCTATATATTAGATCAGTTTCCATTGTAGATGGTTGAACTTGTCATGTTCTTAAACAAGAGACTATTCGTGCTATGTCTCAGTTAACATTAGACAAAGTTCTTTATGTATCTGAATTTCCAATTAACCTTTTATCGATTAATTCTATTACCAAACATCTTAATTACTTTGTAACCTTCTTCCATTTTCACTGGACCTTTTAAGACCTGCAAACAGAAAAGATGATTGGTTTGAAACGTGAAACAGGCCAATGTGTCTACTTATTTGACAAAGATACGATACCTTAGGAATTTGCATCATTGACATCTAATGTTAAACCATCTATCATATAACATCGTCGTTTGGGTAATTCTTCTCATCAAAAACTACAATAGACTGTTCCATGGATATTTGTTTCGTCTTTTCAGTGTGAATCTTGTGAATTAGGTAAACACCATCGTGTTACCTTTCATAGTCTTCGTTTGGTTCGAAGTAAGTCCTTTTGAGTTGATTCATTATGATGTATAGGGTCTGACTAGAACACCTTCTATGTCTAGTTATAGATATTATATTGTCTTTATTGATGATTTTTTACGTGTGTCGTGAGTGTATTTGTTAAAAGATAAAGTCAATGTACTTGATACTATCAAAAAAAAATTGTGGAAATAATAAATTAATATTTTGTTTGTCCTAAAATTCTTCGCATTAATAATGCCTTAGAATTTACTCAAGTAAATCTTCACTATTATTGTGAATCTCTCGATGTCATACATCAAACCTTTTACCCACATACATCTCAGCAAAATGATATAACTAAACGCAAACATTACCATATACATGATGTTGCATGGTCACTCATACTTAAGATGCATATTCCACTGTTCTAAAAGTTTCCTACCTTATCAATCGTATGCATCCATCCCACTTAAGGGGAAGATTTCACATCAAAGGCTACGTACTGATGTAGATATTTTTCCTCTCTCTTCGGGTATTTAGTTGTATTACTTTTGTTCAGGATTTGACCTTAAACCTGGATAAACTTACTTCAAGGTCAATTTGTTATGTGTTCTTGGGATATTCGCATACTCAAGAGGTTATTGGTGCTACATTCCTACTACCAATAAATATCATTATCTTTACTAATGTTACATTCTTTGAAAATCAGTGTTTCTTTGTAATGTCCCATCATGAAAGTACACCTTTATCCTACATTATTGAGTCTAATGGTACTAATCTCAATGATGCACATACTACTGAAAAAAAGACATCTGATACTTTACAAGTATACCGACGATGGCCACGCCTCCCCACAGTCACTACTTCTTCATCATTTGCCGGTCTGTCACCCAGACCTTCATTTGTCTATTGTCATTCGGAAAGGTACACGTGTCTCTACTGCACATCTTATTTCTCATTTTGTTAATTATGATCACCTTCACCCTACTTTACATAAATTTAACTTGTTCATTACTTATGAATCAATTTCCAAGAACTACCCTGAAACAATTTCACTACTACAGTGGAAAGCAACCATGGATCTTTAATGTAAGCTCTTGTGTCTCGTGCAACGTGGAGATTGATTCCTAGACTAGAACGAACTAATGTTGTTACTTGCAGATAGGTGTTTGGTATGGTAGACAGGTACAAAGCACGTCTAATAGCACAAGACTTCACACAGGAGTTTGACATTGATTATTCTTAGATTTTTTTCTCCAATTACCAAACTGAATTCCATCAAGGTCATTCTTTACATTGCTATCAACAGATCTTGGGAGCTCCGTTAGTTAGATGTGAAGAATGTCTTCCTATATGGTGATCTTGTAGAACAGGTATATATGGAGCACCCCCTTGGATATGTTGCTTATGGGAGAATCAGGTATATCTTCTCAAGAAAACTATCTATGACCAGAAACAGAGTCCACAAGCCTGGTATGAAAAGTTCAGCAGTATAGTTACTACTTGTGGTTTTCGATGTGTTGTGGGTCACTCTGTTTTTTATAATCGTGTGAATAATAGTTGTATGATGCTAACTGTGTATGTAGATGATATTCTAGTGACTAGTAGTGATGTTACAGGATTCTAGAGAACGAAAGATCATTTGTACAAACATTTTGTGACTAAAGACATAGGCAAACCTAAATATTTCTTGGGTATTGAGTTTACTCATGCCAGAAAGAGAATGACATTGTTACAGAGAAAATATGTATTGGATTTACTGTAGAAAACAGGACTCTTGCAGTGTAAACCAGAAACTATCTCATTTAATCAGAACTCAAACTTCTAGGACAACTCTTCACCCCCATTGGAGGATGATGCTGACAAGTTCAGGCGGTTGATTGGAAAGTTAATCTATCTGATGATTACATGTCCTGATATTGCTTACATTATTGGAAGTCTTAACCAATTTATGTAGAAACCAAGAACAGTGCATTAACTGAGAGTCTTATGGGTATTGTCTTACATTAAAAAGACTTCGAGCAAAAAACTAATTTATAAGAAAAATGGTCATCTACACATTAAAACTTATTCTGACCTTGACTATGCAGGAGATGGAGAAAATCGAAAGTCTACTTCAGGATATTGTACCCAATGTATTAAATGTCGATTTCGTGTCGGACTTCGTTAAGTAGAAAAATAGATACATGTTAGTAAAATGTCGATACGTCGGTATCGTATTGGTGGAAACACAGTAAAAAAAATCCACATTTGTTTAGAAAACTTCCATGTCGATGTCGTGTCAGAGTTATATCGGTAAATTGAAAATAAGACACGTGTCGATGGAATTTCAGTGACACGCGTCGACATTTGATACTATGATTGTACCTGTATTGGGGAGAACTTAGTTATATAACGTAGTAAAAAGTAGAATATTGTTTCTAAATCCAATGCTGAATCTAAGTATAGATATATGGCTCAGACTGCTTATGAGATAATGTGGCTTTGCTCTCTTCTAACAGACTTGCATCTTTCGATCAACGTACCCATGTCCATGTATTATGACAATTAGGCAGTCATCTATATTATCAATAATCCCACCTACCATGAGCATACTAAATATATAGAAGTGGATTATCATTATGTTCGAGAAATGGTGATACAAGAAATTATCTCTACTCCACATATAAAGTCTTTTGACCAGTTTGCAGACATTTTTACTAAGAGACTTATAATGTGGGAATTTATGAATTGCTTTGTAACAAACTAAATATGATAGATATATATGCTCCAACTCAAGGAGAAGTGTTGAACTTATTAGAATATTGTATATTAGATAATATAATAAGATAATTGGATATCCATTTATATCCAATCCTATATATATATGTAATATGTTAACCTAATAAAAACACACATAATATTCTTCTCTCCACCTTTCTGAAACTATAGACACTTTAACAAGCAGGCCAGAAGATAAACTTCAGGGAACTAAGAAACCTAAAATTAGTGAAATCGATGTGAGCATATTCATGTTCTTAAATTACCTCACTGGTTCCTGGACTGGTGTTGACAGCACACTTAATACGCACCAAGCTCTCATCATTGTGGATTGTGTCTCGACAAATATCTTCCTGCTTAGCACTGGAAACCTCGCTGGGATTTGAGAAGGCAAGATTATCCAACTCATCGTACCATTGCTGTGCTACACCTACCTTCAGACCAGAATATAATTATTAAATTGCCACATGCCCATGAAAACATGGACAAAATGATTACCCTGTGGGATAGAAATTGAACGTGAGTGCTCATCAGTGTTTCCTAACTACCTTATCAGCAGATTCTACGATCTCTAAGTCAGTGATTTCAGCAGCAGATCCTCTTGCTTGGCGCCTGATACATTCTTCACTTACTGGCGCAACCAGTTTGGTGCCCCGAGGGATATCAATATTGACCCATATGTCACACCTTCCTGTGATAAGGAAAAAAAATTGTTAAAAATGATATACAAGATGAGTTATACTTGAAAAGTTAATTGATCAGGTGGTCATATGCGATTTTTTCTGTAATAGCATTGGCTCATGCTGTTCCAGATTGCATTTCAGATAAATGGAAAGGTAGATACTTAAAGACTAGCAAATTCAAGAAGATTGCAACTTCTATTTCTTAGCATTTAATCTCAGATTTTTTTAATGTGTGTTTTGACTGGTGTTATTGAAATTAACACAAAATCTAAAACCTTTATTTCTTTTAATGACAAATCCACAATCTTTTACACCACAAGAAATTCAGAAGAACAAATATATATCAGCAACAATGAGCTATTGTTAGTCGAAGATTTAAGTTCTAAAGCTGTTTTATAAGCAGAGGGCACATTATGTACATTCCCAGATGTAATCTTGCAAAAACTAATTATATCTTATTGACCAAGACTAATATCACTAATAGCCTTCGTCAAGTTTGATATGAACAGAATATGTACCAGGAAGTAGACTGAAGTGTTGCAGATAATTGTCCTCAAGTCCACACGCATCAACACTATCAAGTTAGTAGAGATTAATTTAGGGACAGAAGTGCATCAGAAAATTAGCAACTTTTAACATGATAATGTGCATAGGACCAACCTTGGTACAACTCTCTCAGTTGGACAGGCCAGCCAATATGGCATCCCAAGCATTTGCAAATCTGAGAATTGAACATTTGTAACATTTCCGGATGCTTGATTGTATTTTTGTAGCATTTGACCAGCTTCACAGAATTACACAAGAGGATATAACTAAATTTGTATCCCAGTTGTCCGGCTCTTACCTCAATAATGGACCGAGAAAATAAAAATATCTAGCAACTGCTGAACACATCAAAAGATAATAACTACTTACAGTTACCTGTATCACAAAATATGATTGTGTTGTTCAACTCTGCAGTGGTCGATATCAATTCAGCAAATGGAAACCCATCTAACAAACCACCAGCATTAACTTTCTGTGGTAACCGATTTCCAAGAAGCTCTTTCAAAGGAGACACTTTTGTCAAAATCATCTCACTGTAAGCCTCCATAACATTTGGAAATCCTTTATAAAGAGGATAAATTCAATAAAAACTTGACCAAAGTACTAAAACATAAGAAAGAAAAAGTGGATATTACTAACCCCTAATGTTGCTTTTGATCTGCCCTGTTTCCATGCTCAAAATCCAAGAAGCTTCCAAGCTGCGAATTCAGGTAGCCAATACCCAAAAAAGACTATTCAAACATTAAAAAAAGAGCGGCATGTATGGGTCTTGGAAAGATGCCACCCCAAAAAAGATGCCATCCGAAACCCAAAAAGTTGCAAATGATAGTATGTGTCTTTGCATAGACTGTGTGTAAGTGGTGTAACTCTACAGGCATGACAAAGTCAAAATAAAGAACCAAATCTGATGACTTTTGCAACTGAAGCAACTGTAAATCGGGCAACCGTTTGTAACTAGTTACTGACATTAAAATGACTATGTAATCCTTAAAAAATTCACTGCATGGAAAAAAGGAACATCACCCAACAAATTGAGAATGTATGAACCATCAACTGCTTATAACAAACAGTCAAAGAAATTGTGGAATAGAAGGAAAACAAGTAACAATAATCTGTGCCAGAGAAACAAAGAGAACAAGAAGAAACAATAGAAATCATTATCACCTGCGATTAAATACTAGAAGATCATTTTCACCCAACATTATCAGATGCCATGGAAAAGTGAAGGAGTTCTGATCAAGTTCATCCTTATCTTGAGGAATTTCCCTTTTCATACCAATTTTATCAATAATCCAGTTCCATATTCCACCCACATTTCTGCCATATACTGGGTATATTGTCTCTACAACTCTTCTCTTCATATCAGCTCTTCTGATTGCATGGTTCTGTACAAAACAAATGAAATAGAGACAACAGGATAAGAGGAATAATGCTCAAATAGAATAATAGAAACTAAAAGTAGAAAACAAAGGGAAATATAGATATTGGATGAATTCACAGATGTAACTGCTTGAGATAAAATGACACATTGGGTCAGGACAAGAGGTATCTCCAGTCTTCCACTTAACACAGAAACCATGTTAGCTAGCAAAAAAATTTAAAGAGGCACACTCTATATCAGGAGAAAGAGTTGATTACTTTATCTCATACCATGAAATTCAGAATCTTGCTCTAGACTCCAGGAGCCTTTCTATCCAATAATTTCCTGTTACCTTCAAAAAAATCCTCATACATGGTCCTAAATGTCGACATGTGTCAGTTTTTGCAACTAACTGACACAACACCTACATGATAATCTTGTGAATAAAGGTTTTTTTACTGCATTTCCACTGACACACTAATATTTCGCCAACACGTATCAATTTTTCAACTTACCAAAGTCCAATACAAAACCGACATTTAAAACCTAACTCTCATATACCGTCATCCAAGTATTTCAAGACCAACCTCTCAACCTTATTAGCAAAAATCAATATGAATCAGAACTGAGACCTAACAACATTATACCAGTTCTTCCCACTCTTGAGACTCATGCCCCCTTTATTTGAAGATGAAAGCCTCCCAAGTAATATGCCAGGACCACAATCTAAAGCCCCATTCGTATCTTGATCTTGACTAAGTTCACATGCTCAATTATATCATCATTGCTGAAGGCGCAAAGCCTGAGCATTACGTGAGACCGGTTTTCAGGTTCAACATGTACACATAACATGTTATACTCATATGTTTGACGTGCTTGATGGTATTTTACAAATCACCACTGCAAGAAGTGGCTATTACACTTTTGTACTTGGATGATGTGCTATCAAATATTTTTCCAAAGACCAAAAAGGCTAGAAGTGCAATTACACTTTCCAACAGATTCTAGCATAGCTGGAATAAACAAAAAATACTCCTTGATACCAGAAACTCGTTTCCTATAAAATAATAGAAATGGAAGAAATTGAAACCAGGGCAGGACAGATTCTAATGGTATGTTTTAAATAATAGAAGTGCAATTATTGACTGTTTTTATGTCTTAAAAAACAGTTCACATATCACTTAAAATCCTTTTTTTCTGGTAGGATATTACTTCTGATCTCACGTCTAAACAAGTATTTCTTCTTACAAATTATAATATAGAATATTCATAAACCTTGTCAAGACAAGAATTTCCATAAAAGAAGACAAATACAGCAAAGTACACTAACTAGCCAACCATTCTGATCGAATATGGATTTACAATTCAAATTGAAAAATATGAACCAACAAAGTAATCTAATCAAAATATATACCTCAGAATCTGCAAAATATAAGCAATCTTCATCAGCATTATAAACAGATCCTGCAGGGCGCAGTAATTCAGCAGATTCAAATCCACCATCCTCAAGCCCAGGAGAGCAACCTATCTAACAATATATAAAGAATTATTAGTCATCTTGCATTCAAAAATATTAATATCCAAGATTGAAATGACCATCTGATCAGTGACCTGATTTACATTATGTGTAAGATCTAAAAGAGAATAGGGGTAGGGGACTAACACAGCAAAGCAAATGATAGATGTAGATTGTTGGCAAAGATACATGTATAACAGAGTCTTGAAAAGCAGTTATATTTGAAGCCTTGACTACATCCTTAATGACCAATGCTTGGAGGCTGAGTGATAAATAAAACATTGTAACAACATTCCATACATCTTACATAGCAACAAGTTACCGGCTAAGCCTTCTTACCAATCATACATTGGCAGCAGTTTTTTCAGTATGAAAAGGTGGGATGATTACATGTAGGCAGCAGTTGTGAGCATCTTTTGCTATGAATTTTAAAAAACGATAATCAAAAAACATATACACAATGCTCTTGGACATTTTATAAGAAAAGCAAATTGAATTCAGACAAATGACTGTAGACTGTCAAAAAGGTACTATTATATCATATGAAATCTCATTAAACAAATTTAAGTACTTTTTAAGCTAGCAAACGAAAAGCAGAAACACATAAGAAGAAAGATTTGTACAGTACCCTAATTATTACTTTCTAATAAATATGATGTCCATTTTTGTATCAATGAGTCACTTAAATGTTTCAATTGGGACCCTAACCCGTCTTGGGTCATAAACAGTACATGATGGAGCTCGAGCAAAAGGTATTTATTGTTTTTTTGTCAGGAGGAAGAGTCTAGGATTAGTGCTAATCGATAAGTTGGAACAACTTTGTAAATATATTTTCCATATATATATCAAAAAATGAAAATTCCAACAAAACAAGTTTGAAATTTAAAAAAAAGGTAAAAAACCGAATTCATAAAAGTAAAACCTTTTCAATCCAATGTGTATCACAAGGAAATTATTTTCTTTACTCTACTATTTTAAGATGTATTGATACATATTACTAATATAAATCCCTATTGATCCTATACACTACAAATAAAAAGGAGAGTTCTGATTCTGACATTTTTCTGCCAAAACTAACCCTAAATTTAAAACATAATTCCATCCATGTACTTCTCTCAATCTCTCCTCCAGGGTTTCTGGTGACATCTTGCACCTAGTAACCCATTTTGGTATTGCGCCACTGAATCCCCACCACATTGCCCACTCTAGGCACCTAGTGAAACTAGATGTTGTAGAATTAGAGCATGACGCTGCAGGAGGAGCTGGGTTGAGCTAGACAGATGCCACTGCCATGAAGAGAAGTCTGCAAGGAGTCCACACACTTCTAGGAGTCCTTGGACATCATCGGGTCAGGACAGAGTCTGGAATGCTGTCGGAGAAGGGTGGAGCTAGAGGGAGGACTGCGACATGGGCAGTGAAGAGCCATGCAAGTCAAGTGTTCAACCATAGGCTTTCGCCTACCCTCCCAAAGAGCTCGTTGAAGAGGTCGAGATGGCAGGTGTCCTTCTCCGTCTGCGCAACAGGGAAGGCAAGGACTGTGTTGGCTGCTGCATCGGAGGTGAAGTTGCCAGGGTTTAGTAGTAGTTGCTGGAAGAATATGATCACTCGTCAAAAGCAACAGAAGAAGAAGAAGATAATGGGTAGCACAGAGAAACTATTATAAGGAAAATGATGAGTTTGTTCTTCTTCTTCTTCTTCTTGCCACTGCTTGAAAATTAAAATAAGAAACCATGGTGGACCGTGGGGGTTTGAAGAAACTAGAAAAGGTGGTAGCAAAGAAGAGAAGGAATGCCCCTTGCTTTTTTCTCTTTATCATTCTGTTCAAGGGAGAAGAAAGAAAGAAAAATTCTTTCCTCAGGTTGACGTGGAGTATTTCCTGGAAAATTCAAGTTCTCTGGTTCTGTTTTTGCTCACGTACTGGTTTCACCCAAGCAAGGGCACGGGCTTCTTTCTAGTATAGATAAGAAGTATCAGCAGTTCAAGCTATTCGATATTCGACGTGATTTTGAGATTGAAACAAAGAAGAAATGCGCAATAAAGGAAAAGGCCAATCACATGAGAAAGCTGTTACCTCCCATTAACCAATTGAGCTCAAAGATTCCTGACTACTGAGATGACATATCCTAAACATCCTACAAACTTTTCCATCACAATCACAACCAGTCATTTGGTGACACCAAGTGCTTGAAAAATGAAGGCAAGTGCAGGAAGAATAATATATTTAATGTTGTCAAAAGTGAAAAATCTACCTCCATCATTAAGATAGTGTAGTCAAGATGGCATTATAAAACTTACACAGTCAAAAATGTTCCCATCACCATCAGTTACAATAATTCGATGATGGTTGCTGTCCGATATGAAAAGGCGTTTCCCACATTCATCAACAGAGATGCACCCTAGAATTAGAAAACAGAAGGAAAAGAATCGCATAAATACTAAAAGAGTTTGGCACAAGGATAATAAGTGTAAGAATGAACAAAGGAAAAGTGTGTGTCTGTTATTGAACAAATAATTACATATATATAGAATTTATCCAACATCATAGACTAAACAGCTATCTAATAACCCATCTAACCAATAAGACTCTAATACATGATATAACTCCTCTAACACTCTCCCTCAAGCTGAAGCATAGATATCTATCATACCTAACTTGGTACACAAAGATTCAAAAATCTCTACACTCAACTCTTTAGTGAAAATATCAACTAACTGCTCTAATGACTAAGTGTATGGTGTTGAAATAATTTTATCATCATCATGTTTCTAATATAATGACAGACAACCTCTATATACTTTGTGTATTCATGAAATGTGGTATTATTGACAATAAACATGGTTACTTGATTATCACAATGCATAGGGATAGATGTCTCAACAGTAAAATCAAGCTATGATAGGAGTGACCTGATCCATAACATTTTACAGGTCATAATTGCCTTAAATTTATACTCTACCTCCGCATTAAACCTAGATACTATATTCTACTTCTTGTTGCATCAAGTGACAAGATTTCCTCTCATATATGTACAAAAACTAAATGTAAACTTTTTATCTCCTCTATCTCCAACATATCCTGAATCAGAATATGCCTCAGCCTTCAAATGGCCACTCCTTCTACAAACTAAGTCCTTTCTTGTGCACCTTGACATATGCAAGAACACGAAGGTTCCATTCTAATGTACTCTTCTAGGCTCATACATGAACTAACTCAGTAAGTTGACTACATATGAAATGTCAAACTGTGTCACTGTCAAATATATGAATTTCCCGATCAAACGTCTATACTAATTAGGATCCTATAATAACTCTAAAGTAGTGTCCTAGAAGGATAGTTTCTGCTCGAAAGGAGTGTTCTCTGTCTTGCACCTCAAAAGGCTCTAGAGAAGGTCAAGAACATACTTTCTCTGTGACAGTGTCATCTTCCCTTTTGCACAAGCAAACTCAATCTCGAAGAGATACTGTAATTTTTCCATATCTTTCGTGATAAAGTGTGTCTTAATATGCTCCTTTATCTCTCTAATATCTGTTGTATCACTGCTTGTCATTTATGTCATCAACATAGATTGTCAGCAACACACACCCATTAGTAGTCTTGCTATAGAATACAGAATGATCAACAACATATCTCTGAAAACCTCTTGTCATTCAGATCACCGTACAAGAAGACATTCTTTACATCTAATTGACACAACTCTCACAAATTATTTATAGCAATAGATAATAATACTCTAATGAAATTAAGACATGCGACAAAAGAGAGTTTCTACATAATCTACACCATAAGTCTCAGTAAGTCTCCAAGCAACCAGTCTAGCTTTATATCTGTCAACTGCATTATCTGCCTTATACTTTATTATATAAACCCATCTGTAGGTGACTATGGTAGCTCCGACAGGGCAAGTCACCAACTTCCAAGTGTCATGTGCTGATAATGTTGCTATTTCCTTATCCATAGCTACCTTCCATTTAGGATTTTGTAGGGCCTCCTAATAATTCCTAGGAATAGGATCAAAAAAGATAGACAATACAAAGATACGAAAAACAAAGTAAAAAGAATCATAAGAGACAATTAGAGATTGAATGAGCGATGAAAAAACGGTTACCCTTACGAAATACAATTGGAAGATCACAATCAGTTGAAGATAGATTTGCATTAGCAAAGAAGGACAGTTCTGTCGTTGGAGACAATTGTATTTGTTGACAGCACCGATAAACCTACAAAGGACGAGACACCTCCTTATCTACAGTTATGTCTTGAAGATCATATGTGGTAGCTAAGTCAACGACGAATGGAAAAAAAAGCACCTTTAAACCAAGCTTTGAACTCAAAGAATGTGACATTATCAGACAAGAAATACCATTTGATTGAAGGATGAAAACATTGATAACCCTTTTAAGTTCTAGAGTAACCAACAAAGATGCACTAGATTGACCTAAAAGACAATTTATCAAATCCAAATGAGAGATCCTGACCAAAAGTAAGACACCCAAAAACTCTAGGGATTAAAGAAAAAATATCAATATCTAATCGAAGACTTCAAATAAAGACCTCACCTTCTAACAAAGTAGAGAACATCCAATTTATGAGATATGTAGCAATGAAAACTGTATCAAACCAAAGATAATTCGGAACATCCATGTATAACATAATGGTACGTGTGACATCTAAGATATGCCTGTATTTACGCTCAACGACCTTATTTTGTTGAGATGTGTAAAGACAAGTAGTAACATAATGGTATGCATAAGCATTTTAGAGTAACATCAAACTGATTCTTTATTTCTATAATAAAAGTTTTTAAATACATCAAAAATATGACCACGATCCTTAAGTAAATGAATCCAAGATGGTCGTGAGAAATCATCGATGAAAATATTATAGTAATGATGACCAAATACAGACAGGACTTTGACTAGACCTCAGATGTCATATTAGACTAACTCAAACAAATATTGACTCAATACAAGATGCAAATGCCTAAAGGAAGCACGATGATGCTTACCTAACTGACACGACTCACAATCAAAAGTAGAGACAGAAAATCAAGATAAAGCCTGTTGTAATATCTGGTGTGATGAATGACCTAACTGGTGGTACTACAATGCAAAGAACTTAGAGACAAATGCCATAAATGCTAATCCTCATGGTATATTAATACGAGAACCAGTAAGTACATACTATTGCCTTATTCACAGTCCAAACTAATTCTCCTCCTCGTTTACAATTCCTCAAAAGTGCAGTGGAATGGAAAAAAAGTCACATAACAAAGTAATTGGTTTATAATGACATTAATAGAAAGAAGGTTAACAAGGAAATTAAATACATATAAAGCTTTTTCTAATTGAAGCTGAGAAAAGACCTACACAACTCCTTCTCTAGTAACAGGACAAGAACAATCATCAAGGATGACTATTATACTATAGACATCCCAATTTTACAAGTACTTATTGACAGATTCCTCCAAAGAGGTGTGCTACGATAATAACGTACTCAGTCAATTTCCCAAAGCCTACCAAACATCCCAAGACCACCTAAACCCTAAAATCTTTGCTTACCACAATCCATAACTCTTGTATAGCCATGAAAAATCAAGAAGCAGGCCCAAAATCTAGTAGGTTGGCCCATTAATGGGTCAAATGCAATTCCAACGTGCGACTAATAGGCGTGTTTTACCGATCGCTTAACTAAACGTAAATTTTCAGCAAGAGCATCTAACGCGATATGCTGACAAACCACCGTGTTTAAAATTAATTCTGATGAAAGGATTCAGTGGCCATTTCACATAATGGACTAAAACATTCTTTGTTATCATTGGCCCACAAAGATCTAAACAGACTCCTCAATCTCAGAGGACCATCATATCCCTATTTCAATACTTAAACGCTAATCATACCCTTTTAAACCTATCTCAACCTTTCATTTGAAGTTTGTTAAACATCGACGACTGTCACTTGACACACATCCCTATATAACGACCTCCACCCTCTACATAAGGGGGCTCCGGTCTCTCTAGCTAATGCGCTCTTGCTGCTGCTCTCTCACCCTCATGCTCTCAGCCTCCTTGCAACACTATAAGCACATCGTAGCTACTAAACCCATAACCTGAGAGCAATCGGAGCATCCTCATGCATTTCTTGACCGAGCATCACACTACTATTACTCACACACGTCCCATAAGGCTTATGGACACTCATCTCAACTTGAGCATCAATTAGTCAGCGTCAACCTCCTTGAAGCCTGACCATTGCCGAACCGATCCTAGACGAAGCCTCATCGGACGAGAACGCTGCCAAACACTACAGGTAAGCCACTCATCCATCGATAACTTAGCGCTTGTGTGGTTTATCCTATCAGATTTATCCTAGTCTTATTCAACCTAAAATATGGTGATAGTAGGATCATCACTAATGAATGTGAATGCAGAAGGCGAAGTCTTTATGGTGACATTAGCTGATGATGACCTGTCAATCTTATCCTAACACCTGTCAACACGATGACCCATCCTATCACAATGTGTGCAACGAAGACGTCTTCCACCATCACTACGTCCTCCACAACCACCTCCTCTAGAACCACCTCATCCTCAACCTCGTGGAACTGTCATAGCTGACTGATTAGCAATTAAAACAAGTGTGGCTTTAGAAACACAGAGCAAAAGTAGTCTGCAGATTGAAAACGCTATCAACACCCAATATCTGGCTTCGTATCTAAGAACTAAGATCCAAGATCAGACTAGATAAGTAAGCGGCAACAGTGAACTCCTCACAATATTGACACAGTTGGGTAATATCATCTATCAACGGCTGATAAATATCAAATTCGTTAAGTAGAGAACGAAGCACAGTTAAATGCTCCAAAACTGATCAATTACCTTGCCACAAAGTGAACAAATGCCCATATATTTTAAACATTTGAGATATATTCTTCTCATGGCCATATGTGAGACGCGGAGTAATCCAAATTTTCTTTAACAGACGTAACATCGTAATCCTCCGTGCAACCTAAGACTCCATATTGTTAACCAACTATGAAATAATGGCCACGTCATCAGCAAGGCAATCATCATACGTATTTGCTTTACTGTTAGGAAGCAGATCTGTGAGATGCTTCAACTTCCAATGTGTTATAACAAATGTCTCCAAGCTCTGCGCCCAGAAGAGATAATTCTTACCAGAAAGTTTCTCATAAGTCCCACTAAGATTCTTCATCAAAGAGTCATAAAAAGTCATAATAACTAGACACAAAATCGATAAAGAAACTGATGCAAGAAAATAATACTAAAAGCAGACAAGATCACCAACAGAATAGTTAAACTGCTGCACTGAACCGTAGACGTGACAAGTCCACACTGAAGACAACAAAATGGTATATGGTAGCCTAGGGCATCGAACCGAACAATGATGTGACTACCATCATCACTATTAAGGCTAAAAGAGAAGATGCTAGTGAGAAGAGGCTTAGAGGGGGCCAACGGGTGTGGAGGAAGCATGGGAGAGGTGCTACGGGTCCGGTAGTAGCAATCGACCCTATCGACAACACAGGAAGGGAGGTCGAACAGCCCTCACAGTGCCAAAAGGTGCTACTAGTGAAGCCGATGGCAAAAGACTGGCCTATAGGCCCGACGGTTGTGCAAAAGAGGCCCTTTAACCTAGTCGACGAACTGAGATGTGCCGAAAGAGGCGGTCGTCAATAGGTAATGGAGGAAAGGGTGGTGGCTAGGGTTAGGTTTTAACCTATTGCTCAGGTACCATCTTAGAACAAAGGAATAAAACTCTATATTTCCCATAACCAAAGAGCACACAAATATATATGGGGTTTATAAGACACCCTAAACTACATAGATATCTAATAATTTGTCTAACCAAGTAACACTAATCAATTTAACATGACATATATAATGAGGCACCTAAGTCAATGATCCAGGAGGTAACCTTTGAGGCCAGAAGGGTACTAGTACCTAAAAAAGTAGCGTAGGAAGCGATGACGACGGAGTCAATAACCTTTAGCTATAGGAACTATTTATAATCAGCCAGAGAAATGATAACAATCTGCTCCTCGCTAGTAGAAGTGATAGGTGGTGACTCAATAGTAACATTTGTTGTTAGAGGTCGACCAATCACATCCTAGCATCTGGCTATCTCATGTCCCATCCGACACAATGTGCGCATCGAGGACGTCCTCCGATCTCTCCTCGTCCACGACTTTCCCCTCAAAAATCACCACGTCCTCGACCTCATATAGCTATCATGGCTGACTGATTTAAGACTAAAACAGGCATGATTGTGGAAATTCATAGGACTCTAGCAAAAGTGGTTTGCAAAATCAGAAACATTGTCAACATCGAAGATCTGTCTTTGAATGTAGGAGCTGAGATCTAAGCTCAAACTGAATAAGTAAATGGCTACATCAAGTTCTTCATTGCACTGTTTTATTTGAGTAATGTCACCAATCAATGGCTGATATATCTCAAGTTCATCAAGTAAAGCACGCAGAAGTGTGAAGTGTTCCTAAAAAAAAGTGTTCATCAAGCAAAGCACATAGAAGTGTTCGAACAAAACGATTACCTTGACGTAAGGTGAACAACAGCTCCTCCACTTCGAAGACTTTGGATATGTTTTTCTCGTGACCATATGTAAGACGCAATGTATCTCAAATCTTCTTTACTGAGTGTAACAACATAATACCGCATGCAGCAGAAGGCTCTATGCTGCTCACCAACCAAAACATTATGGTTGAATCATCAACATACCAATCATCATATGTTGCATCTTTACTATATGTGTGACTGTGTCCCGGCTCAGAGAGGTAAGGAGGCCACAGCCATGCCAGCGCGAGATGGGATGAGAAAGGAAGGAAAATGGAGTCGTCACTTAGTCTTTTAAGGGAAAGACGAGAAAAACCACAAACAATTCACTAAAAGTGAATGAATGAGATACAAACATAAATACCAGATGTCTACTAACCAGAGGATGGGTAAGGATTCCTATTACGCACGGGGAAGGTGTTAGACACCCACGTACGCACGAGAAACTCAGTCTTTCTAGTCTAATTCGCTTGTTAAAGGCTGAATGAATATTTGTTATGCCTAAATTGTGCTTTAATAATGCTAATGTGAGTGCCTAAACAAGACTGGATGGATGTGTGAGAGGATACACAAAAATTACGGAGAAATCCACATGAATTGACAAAATCGCAGAAAATCACATGAAATGACGATTATTTTTGTAAAGAACGCCTCCGAAAACCATGTTGATGTCAAAAGGATAAAAAGTCGAGTCAACCCATGTTCTCGGAATCATGAAAAAAATCATGAAAATCAAAAAGGAAGAAAAATAATCCATGATGGGGTCAAATGTCGGCCCTCAGGCCTGTTAATGTACGCCCTCGGACGATGAAATCCAAATCAAATCAAAAAGTTTGAAATGTAGGATTAAAGCAAAACAAATCGGATAATAGATAAGAAACTCTAAGGACAAAGTGAAGAAAGAAATCCATGAAGGAAAGGCATGGGATGCCGGTTCGCCAAATAAGGATACAAATGTGAGGAAATCAGATATGAAATGCATGGCCAAATGCCTAAATGCATAAAAACTCTAAAGGATGGTCTTGACATGGACTACGCAAGATTAGTGCAAAAATTGATATGTATGCTCATGAATTGGAGGCACAGGGGCAATTTGATCATTTCCCTAGTCAGATGTGATAAATGTTTGCATGGGAGTGATGCATGACCTAAAATGTGTGTCAATGCCTAGAAGATGTTATTTGCAAGAAACATGAGGGAGAAAATCAACAAAATGATGTAAACACAATAAAGGACAAACATAAGGGTTAAAATGCAAAATTCAAAAAAGTATGAGAATCTGGATAAAAAAACATGTTCACGACCCCTATTCTAACATGCAAATGATAGGTCCAATGTCAATATGGCAAAGAGATGTAAAAGTTGCACTTGCATAATTTCCTGAAAATTTAAGATCTAAAGTGCAAAATTAACACATAAGTGCAAATGTAACCAACATGTAAGGTTAAAGATCAAATCTCAGTGAAAACATGATTTTTAAATGAAATCAATGATTAAATGCAAAACATGAAATGCAACGAGTGAAAAATGCCCCAAAATATGAAGAAAAACATTAAAAACCCTAAATAATGGATTTGAAATTAATCTAAGGGTCAAAATGTAAATTTTATGTTCATGAATGATTTGATGTGAATCCAGGAACTTTTATGCAAAATTTCTGGACCTGAATGTGATAAAAATTGGGATTTTATGTTGGTCAGTGCAATTATGAAGTTTCCTAAGGTCTAGGATGCAAAATACACATGAAAAACTCATTTTTTTAAGTTCTGGAGGCTTAATGCAAAAGATCAAGACCCAACTGTAAAGCAAATTCCATTTTAATAACAGTTAGTGTGATTTTTAAATATTTTAGGGCTCAGAATTAAATTTTCACTGAGAAAACTTACTTTAAAAAGTTTCAGGGGCTAAATGCAAATATTTAGGACCTAAATGTAAGGAAAACATATTCTAGAGACCTAGATATGATAAAAACATGCATGAATAGGACTGCAATACAATTGAAATTTAAACAGGACAAAAAATGCAATATTCACATTGTAATTTTAAATTATGAAAAGTTAAAGGTCACAAAATAAACTTTCAGGACTCATTTGCATAAAAAACATGAATATAGGGGTCTTAATGTGAAGAAATAAAAATATATGGGACTGAAAATGAAATTAAAACTTAAATCAGAGTAAACATGCAATATTTACATAAATAATAATGAAATGAAACTTATTTAAATCTCCAGGGGCTTAAACATAAAAATACATAACCTAAATGTAATAAAAAAAAAGACTTAAAAGTAATAAAAAAAGACCTGGACGTAGGAAAGGACCTAAATGTAAGGAAAAAGGACCTGATGGCGGGGAAGCAGCGGCAGTGATCGGGGAAGCAAGGGGGAGCCGCGGCGAGCTCCCCCGCGGCTGTGGGTTGCACTGGGGAGGCCTGAGAGGCCTCCCTCACCTCGAGCTTCGGCGTGCAGCGGCCGTCGCCAGAGAAGATGACCGTGGCGGCTCCTGGAAGCGGTCTCGTGGCTGAGACGTTGCGGCGAGGACCCAGAGAGCTTTAGAGAGTCACGATGGGACTCTGGGAAGCGTTGGCATGGACGAGGTGGCCTGGAGCATTCCCCCCATCTCCTACGTCGACGGCAGGGAGTTGCAGCGGCAAGGGTGGAGCTCCGGTGGCTGCGGAGGAGGTGCGACGGGCTAAGAAGCTCTACGACGTCACGGCGATGCTTCAAGGAGTCGCGGGAGGCTTTGGCACAGCTTGGTGTGCCTCCCTCATCGCGAGCTCCGACATGACGACGGTTGGTAGAGCAACGGAGACGGCAGCGGCGACTCTGACCACCGGAGGCTAGGAAGGCTTCCCTGAGCAACGAGGCTCAGGGAGGAGGAGGGAGTAGAGAGGGGGAAGGCCTGCGGGAGGCATTTACAGGACCAGGAGGCTTGAGCCTCGCCGGTGGTGGTGAACCCACCACCGGAGAAGAAAGAGACGACTCCCAAGAGGCGTATCTCCTAAGGGTGGGCACCCAAACCGTCCAAACCGGTTAACCGAACCGAATCAAACCATTTTTAGCGGTTCAGTTCGGTT
This sequence comes from Posidonia australis, assembly GCA_024699735.1. Lineage (NCBI taxonomy): Eukaryota > Viridiplantae > Streptophyta > Magnoliopsida > Alismatales > Posidoniaceae > Posidonia > Posidonia australis. Next base: position 314 of record JAMKQA010000994.1, on the reverse strand, counting down.
TTTCAAATTCAGTGGTTTGATTTGGTTTGGAATATCTCCAAACCAAACCATATGGTTCGGTTTGTGGTTTCAAGGACGGTTTAACCGAACCGAACCGAACCCAATATAAACTATATATGTTAATACGTGTATTAAATATTTAAAAGAATATAATTATGTATCTTTTAGAACTATAGCTCGAATCATAGTCATTCTTATGTATCTTTTACTAGATTATTTTTTTAACTGATTGTTATTGGAAGTTAAATAAAAACGTTTCATTTTTATGTATCTTTTACCAAACTGTTTTATATTTGATTCTTGTAATCGATAAG
>JAMKQA010000993.1:0-20945 GCA_024699735.1 Posidonia australis | reverse complement strand
AGCGCTGGACGGAGGGGACGGGTCGAGCAACTTCCTCTCCCGTGCTAGGGCTCATAGGTTCTGGAAGATGCCTTGCTGGTCACGGGCGTGGAAGGGGAAAGCACGCGGGCCAAAATGCCCTGCATGGTTGGAAAAAGCCAGCCCAAGTCCCAAAGCCCAAGGCCCAAGGGGGTCCCACACGCACGGTTCTCGAGACAGAACCGACCCACTGGCCACAGAAACACACCACAGAGGAGAAATCAAGGGCACAACACACAGGGAAGAACCACAACCGAACAAATCAAACTGAATTAACCATTAATAAACCATATACAATAATCACAAGAAATCCATGTTTTTTTTAAAATGGAAAATTCCAAGCACAGATGTTACAGAGGGACTGTGGGCCATTAGTGGTGGTCTCCTAGGACCCCTGATGCGCCGTTTTGTCGAGGTTTTGAAAGAATTTTCAAAGCTATGAAAATGGTTTTGGAAAATGGATTTCAAAGAAATATTTGGCCTATTTTGGAAAATGTTTTCCTGGTTTTCTGTGTGTAGGTTGAGATAGTGTGGGACCGTGTCGTCGGGACCAAGGAACGTGACGACATTCTCGGGTGGTCAGGCACGACTCCCTTGTTGAGGTCGGGGGCTGAGATACCTGATGTTGAGGGATGTCGAGTCCTGGTGGTATGGGACTCCTTGACTGTCGTCTCAAGACTAGGGTTGTGGTCCGTGGGTTGAGGTGTCTTATGGCAAGATGGGGAGGTATGCTACTCCTACTGTAACTGTGAGCACTGAGGCTTGGGTGTCGTCGGGTGTGGAGGTTTGGCACTCCCTCTTGAGCACTATGTGTGGATGATGCTGTGAGGAGGCGTACCCTGGGATGGCCAGTGTGGGTGGGACACGTGCTCCATAACTGGTAGCGTCCTGAGAGACAGGACAACCTTCCTAGGGAGGGGTTGGCTTTGTGAGGGTTCTCCAGCTAGGGAGAATTGCAGGATGGTGATCGCTCCTACACAGGGTGGCTTCACCGTGGTAGTGCAGAATGCTAGGGTCGCTCCTCAGGGGACTGCTTGTGGCCAGAGTTAGGTTGCCTGGTGCCTGGCTTCCTGACTCATTGTGTGTGGTTTTGGCCATTGAGGGACTTTGCTTGTGGCTTTGGGCTAGTAGAACCCTGGTTGTGGCTTTGGCCGGTGTAGGCCTGTTTTGTGAGGTTTTGAGAAAATCGTTTGCGAAATGAATTTAAAAGGGAAATTGATTATAGTTTTGTTTTCCGTGGTTTTCCTTGGTGTGCGTACTAGGTGACGTTTGTCACTCATACGTTTTTCCTCATGTTTTTGGTTTGCAGGTGCAGGCATGTAGGGAGTTAGCGTAATGCATATAGTCTGGAGTCTCCTAGCTACACAGACAGGTTCCTGGTAGTTAGATATTTACTTTTTGGCATTAATTTTCCTGTAATTTAATTTGTTTTAAATTATTGTTGAAAATGTGGGACGTGACAACCATCTTTAGTTTGCTTCATAAACTCCTTTTACACTTGCATTCTATAGATATATACTAATAGTGAAACAATGATCTATTACTTGAACTCATTTTTTTTTTTCTGAATTTTGATATATATCAATAAATTAAGATGATAAAGAAAACTAACAACTTGTTTCAATTTAGGTTTATCATGGCTTTCTTATTGAGCATTGTCGCCATTCTTGTGCTTGTAAGTACCATTAGGTAACTTGTTTAAATTCAGATATGGTATTCATTTTGGCATAATGTTTATCTTGTAAATTACATGAATCTTGTTGAAATTTTTGGCATAATGTATTTTTTACAGTATTAGATGGTCGGATTTGGTAGAGGCGGTTGATGCTCTAGTGGATCTGGTAGACGTGATTCATCAGAGGATTGAGGGATCAATCCTTATACTTACTCGAGTACTCAATTGCTTGAGTACATTCTTTCACAGGGTCATTCACCATCTAGAGCTAGATGGACACCTCCGACCGCTTTAGTAAAGGCTCCCACCACCCCTCCTGTCATTAGACATAGTACTACTCCATAGAGTAGTGCTGCACACCATGTCTAGTCTGAGTTGTCTCCCCTTCTAACTATAGTAGGTAAATAATATAATGTAATTATAGTTTTTAAGTCTTTATATTAAATATAATTACTGACAATTGTTTAATTTGATAGATAATTAACAAGAACAACAACAACAAGGAGAATATGCTAAAGTATTTCAGGGACCATGACCTCTTCTAGAGCTTGACTTTGACGGTAACTTATTTTTCTTTTTAATTTGGTGTTAGCCAACATGGATTACTTTTTAGTCAACATGGATTACTTTTTTCTGTACTTAACTTGATTTATTTGCAATATCTTCTAGAGGAGTAATAGGATTTCATCAGAGATTACAAAACTTTTTAGATCTTATGCATCGACCATGTAACGACGCATGTTTTGGAAGGGGTGCTTTGGCCAGATAATTAAGGTGAAATTTAGGCGTGTTAGGATTTGGGGGTCCGAATGCCTAATGTGGGACACGTTCTCATTAGTGTCTGATGCTTGGGTTGTTGGTTTTTGGCCTTTTGGTGTGGTGTGGTTTGGCTGCTTTGCTGGCCCTCATAAGAGGTTTGTGGGTTTCACTTGGGCCGTGGTGGTTTGGTGGCGGGCCCCCCCGGTGGCACGAGTCACGTGGATGTGGAAGGTCTCGTGGTCTGGTTTTGTGCTTGCGGCTTCCTTTCTTTCCTTCCCTTCTTTCTCTTTCCTTTCGTTTCTTTCTTTCTTTCTCTTCCCTAGGCCCCATCACCACCCCTTCCTCCTCCTCCTCCTCTTCTTCTTCTTCTCCTTCTTTTCCTCCTCCTCCTTCATCTTCCTTGGTATTCCAGGGAGATGAGGGGGGAGGGAGATCGGTGAGAGAGAGGGGGACGAGAGAGGGAGACGAGAGGTGGAGATCACAGAGGGGGGAGAGATGAGTGAGAATTTTTAGAGAGAGAGAGAGAGCGAGATCGAGAGAGGGTTGAGAGTTATGGCGGAGGAGTCGCCACCGTCCAGCATGTCATCGCCCCACCGCCATTGCAGGGAGGAGGAGAGGAGCTGCTCGTTGCTGGGAGGAGGGAGGTGCTTCGCCGTTTCACCGTTCGTCATCGCCGCGTCTTCGGTGGTGGTACACATCCCTTAGGTTTACTTTTAATTTCCAATTTGATTTCTAGGGGCATGAAAGTGTGAATTGATGTGTGTGGATGCTTGGAAAGTGTTTATGAATTTTTGGAGATTTATTGTGGCATTTATAGCCATTTATGGTGGTTGTTGGATTTGGGTCCCTTTTGACCTCTCTGTGCTTGGAAATTCATATCTCCTTGTGTGGTGAATGGATTTCAATTTTGTTTGTTAAGGTTTGGGGTTGACTCGAAGGTCTACAACATATATTTTGGGTGTATTTTTCAGTGGTTGTTTGGTGGGTCCGATTTTGGTTCCCACTTTGGGTGAATTTTGGATCTCCTGTCTCAGGCTGTCTGAATTCTGATAGAAAATTAGGGGCGCGGGCCGATTACGTAGGCCACATGCGCGGGCCTAGCAGTGGTTTTGGCCCCTAGTCTAGGCTCTGTTGGAACTCAGACAAGATTGCCTGGGGCGCGGGCCAATAGCACGGCCCAGATGCGCTGGTCGGCTAGGGCTTCTGGGGTGCTTTCCAAGGCTTTAATGGAATAAATGATTAGGGTAACTATTAGAATAATTGTAGGATTTGCCTAAAATGAATTATCAAGATTCCACTTGCGGTGTGGGTAGAAATAATAGGTTCTTTCCCCAGATGGTTTAGATTGGACATTAGGGATAATGATAGCATCCCTAGGTCTAGGGCTTGTGTGGTTTTGTGTGTGGTGCACGGAATGGAGTATTCGGTGGCACTATTCCAGGAGTTTGAGAACGATCTGGTTGTGCTCCCGAGAGACACAAGCCAGTAGGTGTCTTACACTTGGTGCTAGAGTGTATAGTTCTGGTTGTATTTGCTTTGCTTTGGTGTCTTCTGAGTGGGTTTGACACTCAAAGGATGCTTTGTTGGTGTTTTCATGGGTTGTGGTTGTGGGTTGAGTGTGGTGCTCGTGAACCCAAACGCTCCCAAGGTGCTTTTGCCTGGGCCTGACTGGAGAGCTGTCGAGCTGTGTTTTGTTTGTGGTTTCTCGACCTTTGGTTTCTGTGCCACTATTGGGCACAATGTTGCTTGAGTTTTAATGGACATTTAATGATTTTGAAAAGGTTTTCCAAAGGAGAGTTTTGGAAAGAGGAAAGTACATATTTGAAAATGATTTTGAAAAGAGTTTTCTAGTGTTTTTTGTTTACGTTGGGGGCCGAGATACCTGAGGTTGAGATTCGTCAGGCCTTGGAGGTATGATGCACCTTGATTGCCATTTCGAGGCTAGGGTTGTGGCTCGCGGGTTGAGGTGTTTGGTGGCATGAGGCTCAGGTGTTGTCGGGTGTGAAGGTATGAGACTCCTTCCTGAGCACCGTGTGGAGGGTGCCGTGAGGAGTCGTACCCTATGGTGGCCAGTGCCGGTGGGACGCGCAGCCCATAGTTGGTAGCATACTGAGAGACAGGACTGCCTTCCCAAGGAGGGGTTGGCTTTGTTGAAGGTTCTCCAGGTGAGATAATCGCAAGACGATGTGGCTCCTGCATAGGGTGGCACGTCGTGGTAGTGCAGACATCATGGTCGCTCCTCAATGGATTGCTTGTGGCCAGTGTTGTCAGCTTGGCGCCAGGCAGTTTGACACATGGTTTGTGCGGAGTCTTGGTTTGGAAAATCAAGCTCTGGGCCTATTGAAGGCCATGATTTTGGCTCCTAATGAGGAGTAGTGGCTCCGTTGTTTTGGGAGCAGAGGCTCCATGGCTTGGTGTTGTGTTTGGGTCCAAAGGGGACCATGTTGTGTAGAGCAAAGTCTCTGTTGTTGTGCTTTTGGAGTTGTTTTGGGCTTGAGATGGCGAGAGTAGCTTTCTTGGGCATGCATAAAAGGTTTTAAAAGTGAACGAACATGGTTTTGCAAAGGAAATGAAAAGAATGGTTTTAATGGCATGGTTTTGTGATTTTGTGGCCAGCCGGGTAGTGGTAGACTACCGGGTTTGGTGTTGTGGCATCCAAGAGAGATGCTAGTGCTTGTGTGTTGGGCATCAGTAGATTGCCCCTTTGCTTTGTCGATGTCCACATGTGATGCCTGTGCTTGGTTGCCCTCGGCATTGGTTGCCAAGTTGTAGGTGGGGTGCGTGCTGGGTGACTGTTGATTGGTCACTCACGTGTGCTTTGTTTTGTGTGTTTTGGTAGGTATTGGATAGTAGCTGTTGGTTGCTAGTGCATATAGGAGGAGTCACGCCACCACACATCTGGGATCTAGGTGAGTGTTAGTTTATTTTATTTCTGTTGTTTATTAGTTTTATTTTGTTGTTGAGAGTACTTAGCCTTAGCTACATCATTAGTGTAATTGTGGGTTAATAATAAAGATAAGACAAATAATTAAATGAAAATTTGTAGCGAGGTTTTATGGTAGCGACTTAGGGGCCGTTACAGTTGGTATCAAAGCTTAGGTTCACCTAGGGGCACTAGCCTTGGGATGCTTGGTAGGGTGACTCCGTAGAATTGCATATCATGCATTCCTGCACCTTGATTTTATTGATTTTCGTTGCTTACGGTGTTGAGGAGTGTCTTCAGTTCTAGTTTCAACGAAGCTAGTGGTTGAAGGACCACGAGGAACCCAGGAAGTGATGGTCTGCATTCTCAATTGGAGAAGGATGTCGACTCCTTGTTGGTAGGATTGCTAGTGGTTGGATATCTAATGATCGCTGATTTGGTATAGCTGCTTGAGAGATAGCAGTTGGGAGCTGAGTGTGAAGTGGCATTCGCTCTATAGAGCGTGGTGTGGTGTTGTCCATGAGTTTTATGTGAGTTAGGCACTGCGTTGCCTGTGGGTGTGGTGGTGGTTGTTTTCTGGGCATGACTCTGTGCTGATTGCCAGGGCTAGAGGCCTTGTGGTGCGTGTGGTCAAACAAGTCGTCTTGCCCAAAGGTCGCATTTGCATTCAGATGAGAAGGAAAGAATATTTGATGTGCTATTGGTAATAAGTAATTGTTATCTTTATCTTTAATTTAGACAATTAGTATATTAAATTAACAATGATGTTAGATTTATATTGAGCAAGTTTACACTTTTACTTGGATGTACTACGGAGGATTATCATGTGCATTTTACAAAATTAATTAAGAAAAAGATGAACGATATCTATTACAAGGTATGGATAGATGCATTGGCAAAATGTCTTGAGCCTCACATTGATTATCAGGCAACCAAGTCATTTCCTCGACATTGTTGTGCACAAGAGAGGTAATTAATGTTTATATTAAATTGAAGTTGTACTTATTGTTGTATATATGAGAATTAACATATATATTATTGATTAATGTTAAACCTAGGTGGAATGAACTTTGTGATCTTTTTTCCACAGATGTGGAGTTCCAAAAAGGGTCATGGGTGGGAAATCAAATAGCAAATTTGCTCTACAAGTTGATCAAGAAGCCACAACGACCTTTCAGTTTAGTTGGTAAGGATATTTTTATATTAATTTACTTTAGAGACTTTATTTATATTTCTACTGTTACTGGTATCAATTTGATGATATGCTAGGGGGTTGGAAATATGGCAACTTCTATTGTCATTGGTTTCAATGTACAGAGAAAGCACTAGTAGTTTGATAGAAGGCCATTAACTCAAATGCAATACGTGGTCACGTAGGGTGATTAATTGGGCTTCATTTGAATAAGTAATGGCAATAATGCTGATAATGATCGCTTATCACATATAAAAATTTTATTAAAATTATCGACTTATAAAGCAAGTGCAAGCATAAAGCATGTAAGTGACGACATGTGGCTATCAGAAATTTCGTTAATGAGAATTTTTTATGAAACCGTTAGCATGACAAATAAGAAAAATACTTGTCAAAATGCATTTTGAAATGATGCTCCGAGTAGATCTATGCAAGAGTTTGTAGGATAAAGCAATCCTAAATCAATTGATCCTTGTAGATATCTTAAGATTCTTTTAATAGCTTTCAGTTGAGACTCCAATGGAGAAGCTTGAAATCTTGCACACAGATATACACTAAACAATATATTGGGTCTACTAGCTCTTAATTATAAAAGGGATCCAATCATTCTTCTATACAATTTTTGTTCCACCTTTTGTCTATTCTCATCCTTTTCCAACTTGGTGGAGGTACTTATAGGTGTCTTGGCTATTTTCTATGTTCCATAACAAATTTCTTTAATAATTTCCTAGTGTATTTTTCTTGGTTAATGAATATTCCTTCTTTGTTTTGTTTTATCTGTAAGCCTTAAAAGAATGTCAATTCTCCTATCATACTCATTTCAAATTCTTTTTGCATAATCTTTGAAAACTCTTTGCATAAATTTTCATTTGTAGATCTAAAAATGATATCATCAACATACACCTGGAGAATTAATTTGTCATTATCAACCTTCTTTATGAACAATGTAGAGTCAATAGCACCAATCGAAAAATCTAGATCAATTAAGAATTTCCTTAACCTTTCAAACTAAGCCCTAGGTGCTTGCTTTAGTTCATACAATGCTTTGCTCAATTTATAAACATGATTGAGATAAGACTCTTCCTCAAAACTGGGGGGTTATTTGACATAAACTTCTTCAATGATTCCATTTAAAAATATACTTTTTATATCCATTTGAAAAAGTTAAATCCTAGTTGACTAGCATAGGCGAATAACATCCTAATGGACTCTAATCTAGCTATAGGAGCATAGGTTTCATTGAAATCGATGCCTTCCTCCTGATTATAGCATTGAGCTACAAATCTAGCTTTATTTCTAGTTACATTTCTAGATTCATCTAATTTGTTTCTAAAAATCCATTTAGTTCCAATGATTTGTTGATTTTCAAGATTTGGAACCAAATCTCATACATTATTTTTTTCAAACTGATTTAATTCTTCATGTATTGCATTTACCCAATATTCATCATCGCAAGCTTCATTCACATTTTTGGGTTTTATGGATGAAACAAAAGCATAGGCGTCACATTCATTTTCTTGTTTGGATCTAGTCATAATTCCCTTGGAGACCTCACCAATGATGGGTTCTTTAAGGTGACTAGGCACATATTGCCATGATTTGTGATTTTCTTTAGGTTCTTCTACATTTTGATTAGTTTGATCATTATTTATATCATTATCATTAAATTCAGGTTCTTCTTCTACATTAATTACTTTAATTTAATTTTCATCAAAATCTACATGCAAGGATTCCTCTATACTTAAAGTTCTTTTATTATAAACTCTATATGCCTTGCTTCTTGTAGAATATCCTACAAGAATACCTTCATCAGATTTAGAGTCAAATTTGTCCAATGTATCTTTAGTATTAAGCATAAAACATTTGCAACCAAATACATTGAAATATGAAATCCTTGGAATTTTCCCAAACCACAATTCAAAAGGAGTTTTGTTTAAGATTGGTCTAAGAGAAACATGATTCAAAATGTAGCAAGCAGTATTTATGTCTTCGGCCTAAAAGTGCTTTGGTAAATTATTTTCACAAAACATGGTCCTTGCCATTTCTTGTAAGATTTTGTTTTTCCTTTCAACAACTCCATTTTGAGAAGAGCTCTAGGAAAAGAGAAATCATTTTTAAAACCATTTTCTTCACAAATTTTTCAAAACTTTCATTTCAAATTCTCCTCCATGATCACTTCAAATTCTAATGATTTTCAATTCTTTTTTGTTTTGTGTTTTCTTGTAAAACTTTCAATATTCAGAAAATGCATCATTTTTGTTTGCTAGAAATAAAACCCAAGTGAATTTTGAAAAATCATCAACCAATACAAATGCATATCCTTTTCCACCAAAACTTAATGTTCTACTAGGACCAAATAAATCCATGTGGATGAGTTCAAGAGGTTTTGTAGTGGAAACACAATCTTTGGCCTTAAATGAGGTTTTAGATTGTTTTCCAAATTAACATGCATCACAAAGTTTATCTTTTTGAAAATCCAATTTTGGTAAACCAACAATACTTTCATTCTTGGAAATTTTGGATAATTGCCTCATGCTAGCATGGCCAAGCTATCTATGCCAAAGCCATTTATCATCATTTGTAGATGCAAGGCATAACTTAGGTTCATAAGTTAATTTTTTTTTATGTACATTATTTTTCCTAGACCCTACAAATAATACTTTGCTTGTAAGAGAATCAATTATGAGACATTCTTTTTTATCAAAAATAATTTTGTCTCCTTTATCACATAATTGACTAATACTAAGGAGATTGTGTTTTAATCCATCAACGAGTAAGACATTTTCAATAGAGGGGTTATCAGAATTACCGACTGTAGACACCCCAATTTCCTAATTTTGCATGATGGAGATGTGGTGGCTGAGCTCTAACCCTAATTGAATCTGTTAAGCCCACTTGGGCCTACAAGACATATTTAGGCCCATTTAATTCATTTTGGCCCATGAGAGCCTACTTGGGCCCATTTAACCCATCAAAACCCAATTGAAGCCCATTAGGCCCATGGAGGCCCATTTAGGCCCATGGAGGCTTCACAAAGCCGACATGGACCAGAAATGAGGATTATTTTCTCCTTTTTGATTTTCTCGGATTTATTCGAATTTCTGCTGATTTGCGAGACGCTTTCCTAGAATTTCTCGATTTTCACAATTTTCCTCATCGCCCAAGGGCATACAGTAAAGCGGCATTCTCCATGCCTACATTTGACCCTCGGATTAACTTTTCCTTTATTTCACTTTTCACTTTGATTTGGCATGTTTTCAGTCATATTTAGCATGAGCATATAGAATAAGCAAGCATACATCCATAGACCATTGACAATAGGGAAACCTAGAAAAACCGAATTTTCTCAAGCACATGGGGGTGCCTAACCCCAACCCATGCGTAACCAGAATCCTTACCCTTTCTCTATCCCGCTTTCATTTGTGCATTATCCATTTGGCACGGAGCACACACATACATTCTACATCTTGTTTGCTTCCCAGTTTTTCGAGTGTTTTTGGTTTTCCTCGTCTTTCCAATATAAGACTAGGTGGCGACTCCTTTCCTTATCCTTTTAATCTTCCCCTGGTGTTTTCGGGTCTAGTCTCTTCCTCCAGATTCACCATCTTCGCTGTGACCATATCGGGTCTCCTCGTGTGCTTCCACGCACCCGGTAAGAGGAGAGCTGTGCAAGGGTTCCACCGGCATGATCACTGGAACTGGCGACTCTGCTGGGGATAACCAGATTCTAGCTTTCATTCTGGTTTCCCTACTTGTCTTTGGTCTGTTTACATTATGCTTGCTTGCTTGTTCTGTTACTTGTACATATTTGACTAAACATGCCTTTTTTAGCCTTCTTTACACTGTTGCTATGCCACTGCACATGCACATGACTTAATTCATGCTTTGTTTGTCAATACTTGCTTTTATTCACCTACTTGAGCACTACACCAGTACATGCAATGTTCATGCCTTTTGTCTGACTTGTTTGGATGCCATGCATGTGTGTTTTTCCTTTTGTTTGAATTTACCATGATTAGGAGAGTAGAGACATGCTTGCATCCCTATCTGGTTAAAATAAAACACACAAACTCAGATGAACAATTAATAAGGCATAACTAGAGACAAATGCTCATAATCCCCTCTAGTTTAATAAAACACAAGTAAAAGACACCAAAGCATATCACATGTTTGATCATATACGGCACGCATATTCTCCTCTCGGTCTACCCACAGTTTTTGAAGGACGATCCTAGCAGCCCGTTCTATAGCTTTGGCGTAGAGCGTGTTGTTAGTTTGTCCCCCCTTGTCTGGGGTCGTGTCGGTGCTAGTAGAGTGTACAGCTCCTTTCTATTGCAGGACACGAGGCCACCAACGCACCACCCGTTCACTGCCTGCGCTTTGACCTGGATTTAGAACGGGGACCTTACTTTCTGACTAGAGTCGAGAAACCTAAAACCCATGAGTGCATCTCGTGTGGTCAACCCCATATGGGACATGCATGGTGAGAGAGTGCATGTTAGTGACATTCATCTTCATTGTGTGTCATGGCATGCAACCCTAATAACTTGCATTTGTCTTTGCGTCATTGTCCAGGTTCTGATACCTGTTTCCCTTACCTGTTTTCTCAGGTACTTTGTTGTGAGGCCCTCAGCCAGGAGCTCAAATGTCTCCGTCGCGGGCGGCCTCCCGTGGTTGTTGTTCCTGTCTTTTCCGAGCTATTAGTCACTTTTTGACTGTAATTCGCCTTAGATCTCGTGCGTTCGTCTTTGTTGCAGCTCCATTCATTTTCGCTCGTGGTCAGCCATGGCCCAATCGACCAGTGAGCCCCCTGTTGTTGTCCTGGTGGAAATTCCAGATTCGGTTCCTCCATCTTTCACATCTGCTGATTTCCCTTCCCTCCATGCTTTCCGATTTGGAGTTCAAGGTGGTTCTGTACCCACTTTGGGGCATTCGTAGGCACTCTTCACTCGGGAACCTATTGCTGAATCCATTGCGATGATCTCTACCCAGGTTCCAAAAGTGCCAGATGCACCTCCTTTCTCGGGCTTTCCTGTTCTAGGAATTCAGTCGACTGCGGCTACTTCTGCCATAGGGTCTGTCCCTTTCTCGCTTTTGCCTTCTGACCCATTCATCGGTGGGTCTTTTGCCATGCAACCACAGCATCTGATGGCTCTTGCGAGGAGGCTGAAGTGCATGGCTCTCTATCCTGGTCTTACTTCTGCTCCTTTTCCCTTAAACCTAGAGGTTTCGATGCAGACTACCTTAGCATTGCAGGCTCCCACTACACTATCGCCCATACCATCGCCTCAGCTCTTCACTGCTCTAGTGATGAGGGCATCATCATTGCCTCCTGCACCTTCACTACACTATGCACAACATGTGACTCCATTACCTGGTGGCCAGTTGTTTGGGCTGGTTGGGGAGCAGTATGCCTCGAGTTTGTTGCTCGAAATCGTACCGGTACAGCAACTATTGCTCCCTCACTCTGCACCTTGCACGACACAACATGCAATGCATTCATTCCCATTGCATCAGATTCAGGCTCATCCATGCATGACATCTTTACACTCAGCACCTACGCATGGGTATGCTGGCCCTTATGCCTTGACACTAGGAGGAGTTAGGGTGGATCCGGAGGAGCGCACACGCGCGACCCATACGGCATACATGGAACCCACATCAGCTGCTCTTGCCTCATCAGCAACAACTTCAGACGCTCTCCTAGCAAGGATCGGTGATCTGGAAAGAGCACTTCGCCAAGTGCAAGGCGGGGACCACCAGTCCTACTAATTCCGGGACCTCTGCTATTTTCCAAAGGCGACACTCCCCTCAAATTTCCACATCCTGGAATTTGAAAAATATAATGGTAGTGGCTGCCCAATATCTCATTTGAAGGCGTATTGCAGAGACCTTGCGCAGCTTCAAGGCGATGAAAGGCTTCTGAGCCGCTTGTTCCAGAAAAGTCTGATAGGGCCGACACTTAGATGGTTTACATCCCTCGACATGGCTTCTATCAAGACTTGGAACGACCTCTCTAAGGCGTTCCTGGAGCAATACTCCTTCCAGCTCGACTTGATCCCTAAGCGAGAAGATCTGGTGCAATCCGGCAGGGCCCCCACAAATCATTTGGGGCGTATGTCGGTCGTTGGCGTACACTTGCCTCCCAGATCAAGAATAGACCCTCCGATGAGGAGTCTATCGAGATCATTATAAAAGGAGCACAACCAGCGACTGGGGCCCTACTCATCATTCAGCCCATCACTACTTTTGCATCTCTGATTAGGGTTGGCACTCGCGTGGAGAGTTCGTTGAAAGGTGGGAACTTCCCTGCACTCTCTACAATCACCAAGCGGGCCGTTTCTTCTGGCAGCAACTTCAATAACAACATTGTCAACATCGACATCGTCAAGAGGGCTGCTGTTGCGTTCATTAAGCCTTTTGAGAAGCCTACTAGAATGGAGAGCCAGCCTGATTAGAATCAATTAGCATTTGCACCTAGTTCTCCACACACCACATACACACACTCCACCGTTGAACCAGTGCATCACGTCGCACCAGTTCGACAGGAACAACAACCCTAGTAGAGGCGCGGTCGTCGCTCAGAAAGTGACTTCACTCTGCTCGGAAGGCCACTGAGTGCCCTCTTCCCTCAGATCATGTCACTTCTGTGACTACCAGATCCTCGTTTGCCATCAAATCCACTCCCAAAGTGGTACGACGCAGGAGCGCAGTGTGATTATCTTCGAGCCCCGAGGCACTCGATGATAATTGCCACACCCTCTAGGATGTTGTTCAAGGCTTGATCGACAAAGTAGCTATTTTCATCAATGCGCAGGAGGCATTACCCACATCTGCATCAACATCTACATACCCTAGTGTAGCCAACCTCTCCTCATTTGAGCCTGCAAGCTTCGAGGATGTATGAACTTGGGGGTTTTTCTTCTTCTTCTTTTTCCCCTAGTTGTTTTCCAGGGAATCCATCGGGCCTCTTTAGCCTAGTTTGTTCTCTTGTCTTTTCCGTAAAATTCACATGTGTCGCTCTTATACTGGTCCTTCTTTTGCCTAGTTTGTCTTCTTTCTTTTCTTAGTTCTGTTCCGCAGCACTCATATGTGCCACTCTTGTTTTTGTTCCTCCGCAGGGGGGCCCAACCTAAAGTTTGCCTGTTTCCATGCACCGATCTAATCTAGCACGTGCAAATACCCTGGATCAAGTGGGAGACAGCCGACACTGCTGATTGCAGTTTCAATAGAGATACAATGTTAATGCCATCAACAGATTCAGCATTCACAGTGACAGTCTCAGTTCCAATAAAGCTTTTGATGGCCTCGGATACACCTACCTTGATTCCAATTTCCAGTGGCACTGCAAGGAGTTATCATAATCCCCAGTGGCACTGCAAGGAGTTATCATAATCCCCAGTGGCATCGGCAAAACAACAACAACAAGGACTAGAGCTGTATCCTTTTCCTGTGTTTCCTTTGTTTTCTTTTTTGCATCACCATATATCAAAACACAAAAAAATAATAATAATAGAAAAGCACAAAAGATAAAAAGAAAAAGAAAAACATAAAACAGAAGAAAAACATCTAGAACAATTAGGAGGGTAGTTTGCTTGTCATTAACATTCTGCCTAATGATGAAAATCAGAAAAGCACGCTAATGTTAGAATGGGTTACCCTCCTCAGTTGTCACTACACAGACGACCAGGTTAGCAAGGAAGCCACTGAACATCAAAACTGGACGAAATGTCCAAGCTCCGCAAGGATCCTGCACCTTCAAGTGGGAGATAAAATGTTAGCCGTGACTAAGAGTGTGAGCCAGAAAAGAAAACAAACATTTGCAAGGGCATAAAAGAATAGAGAAGATAGAAGGTGAAGACAGAAGTCAGCCCATGAGTGAGAGGCATGCGTTGTAGCTCTACCATTACCATACCTTGGAGAGGACTCGGAGTATGCTCCCCGTAAAATCATACCTTTGAGGGACTGACCCACCCTCTTACAATAAAGGCCACCTGAATAGATCAGGCGCTCATTACCTACGAGACAAGATTAGAGTGAAACTGCACGTCTATGAGGGAGTAAAAGAAAAAACGATGATGTCAAAAAGAAAAAAAAAGCAGGTGTAGGACCTTAAAGAGTTTGGCATCGAGCCAAGTCCATCACAATACCTTATCATGAGTTCGAGTGCTACCACTACCCAGCGAGAGCCACCTAACGACTTGAAAGTCTCTGTAGTGGCAACTGAGTCGAAGGTGTCATCCTCCTTTAACAGGCATACAACTTTCCAACCTAACTGAGGGAAAACAAATAACTAAACTAAACAAGCAAACTGTCCAGATAGTGAACTCATTGAGCAGGCAAAACAGTAAATGTAGATAACAAACACTAAAATCACAAGACATGCATTTCTTGATCAAAATAGGTCATTCTTAAATAGCTAAATTGCTCACAATGATAAAGTCCACCGTAATAGTCATAATCATCACAGTTTTGCTTCGATGACTTCTTCTTGTTTGCATATGGACTTGCTTTGTAACTGAACTAGAGCTTTCAACCAGCGGCATGTAAGCTGCTTTGTGGAAAGGAGGACTGTTTTAAGAACACTTGATGTGAACTATTGTCCAAACGATGGTCAAGTGCATATTCTCATAGAGAAGCGACATTCATAGTGGCTCCAACAAAATGACAACCACAGCAAAACATTACAGCGAGTCAAGCATCAGATCTGAGGCATCATTGGCATGTCAGAAACACTCTGAATTCGCAATGGCATCGAACATAGACAACAGATCCTTAGCTGCTTCAACTGATATTCCCCACAGCGACGACGATCCAGGGTGCACTGGTACTTGAATAAGATCCCCAAGGCGAACTCTTATTGGCTAAACCATTTATTTGGACCCCCCAGCATTCCTCTGTTCCTTCTTTCAGTGGCATCCTAAGCTTTCTGATACCAGGGGCATGTCAGCTGCCTTTTGGTGTCGCTCTTATGTCAGCTACCATCTTAATATCTTTACCTTTGGACCGTCACCGATAGCCTCTCGGTTGGCATGTCTGCTCTTCGGATTTCCGAACCATCATTGACTACTTCTCGGATGATGTGTTTGGTTATCCTTCCCGTGGACCGTCACCGACAGCCTCTCGGTTGGCGTGTCCGCTTTCTCAGATTTCTGAACCATCACCAACTACTTCTCGGATGATGTGTTTAGTTGTCCTCCCTCTGGACTGTCACTGGCAGCCTCTCGGTTGGTGTGTCCGCTCTTCGGATTTTCGAACCATCACCGACAGCTTCTCGGATGATGTGTTTGGTTGTCCCTTCCCTTGGACCGTCATCGACAGCTTCTCGGTGGGTGAGTCCACTTTCCGGATCTCCGACCATCACCGCCAGCTTCTCGGTTGATGTGTTCATTTGTCCTTCCCCCTGGACCGTCATAGACAGCCTCTCAGTTGGCGTGTCCGCTTTTCAGATCTCCAAACCATCACCGCCTGCTTCGCGGTTGATGTGTTTGGTTGTCCTTCCCCTGGACCATCACCGATAGCCTCTTGGTTGGTGAGTCTGCTTTTCGGATGTTCGAACCATCTTCGCCTACTTCGCGGTTGATGTGTTTGGTTGTCCTTCCCTCTAGACCGTCACCGACAGCTTCTCAGTGGGCGAGTCCGCTTTTCGGCTTTTCGAACCGTCACCGCCTGCTTCGCGGATGATGTGTTTGGTTGTCCATCCCTCTGGACCATCACCGACAACTTCTCGATGGGCGAGTCCACTATCCAGATCTCTGAACCATCACCGCCTACTTCGCGACTAATGTGTTTGGTTGTCATTCCCTTAGGACCGTCACTAACAGCTTCTCGGTGGGTGAGTCTGCGTTTCGGATCTACGACCATCACCGCCAGCTTTGCGGTTGATGTGTTTGTTTTTCCTTCCCCCTCGACCGTCAGAGACAACCTCTCGATTGGCATGTCCGCTTTTCGGATCTCTGAACCATCACCGCCTGCTTCGCGGTTGATGTGTTTGGTTGTCCTCCCCCTGGACCATCACCGATAGCCTCTCGGTTGGTGAGTCTGCTTTTCGGAACTCTGAACCATCTTCGCCTGCTTTGCGGTTGATGTGTTTGGTTGTCCTTCCCTCTAAACCGTCACCGACAGCTTCTCGGTGGGCGAGTCCGCTTTTTGGCTTTCCGAACCATCACCGCATGCTTCGTGGATGATGTGTTTGGTTGTGTTTCCCTCTGGACCGTCATCGACAGCTTCTCGGTGGGCGAGTCCGCTATCCGGATCTCCGAACCATCACTGCCTACTTCGTGGCTAATGTGTTTGGTTGTCCTTCCCTTAGGACTGTCACTAATAGCTTCTCGGTGGGTGAGTCTGCTTTTCGGATCTCCAAACCATCACCAACTGCTTCTCGGACGATGTGTTTGGTTGTCGTTTCCCTGGACCGTCACCGACAGCTTCTTGGTCGGTGAGTCCGCTTTCCAGATCTCGGACCATCACCGCCAGCTTCTCGGTTGATGTGTTCGTTTGTCCTTCCCCCGGGACCGTCACCGACAGCCTCTTGGTTGGCATGTTCGCTTTTCGGATCTCCAAACCATCACCGCCTACTTCGCGGTTGATGTGTTTGGTTGTCCTCCCCCTAGACCGTCACCGACAGCCTCTCGGTTGGCGTGTCCGCTTTTCGGATCTCAGAATGATCACCACCTACTTCGTGGTTGATGTGTTTGGTTGTCCTTCCCTCTGGACCGTCACCGACAGCTTCTCGGTGGGCGAGTCCGCTTTTTGACTTTCCGAACCATCACCGTCAGCTTCGCGGATGATGTGTTTGGTTGTCCTTCCCTCTGGACCATCACTGACAACATCTCAGTGGGTGAGTCCACTTTCTGGATCTCCGAACCATCACCATCAGCTTTGTGGCTATTGTGTTTGGTTGTCCTTCCCTTTAAACCGTCACCGACAGCTTCTCGGTGGGCGAGTCCGCTTTTCGGCTTTCTGTACCATCACCGCCTGTGTCGTGGATGATGTGTTTGGTTGTCTTTCCCTCTGGACCATCACCGACAGCTTCTCGGTCGGCAAGTCCGCTTTTCGAATCTCCGAACCATCACTGCCTACTTCGCGATTGATATGTTTGGTTGTCCTCCCCCTGGATCGTCATCGACAGCCTCTCGGTTGGCGTGTCCACTTTTCGGATCTCAGAACATCACCACTTGCTTCGTGGTTGATGTGTTTGGTTGTCCTTCCCTCTTGACCGTCACCGACAGCTTCTTGGTGGGCGAGTCTGCTTTTCGACATTCCGAACAATCACCGCCAGCTTCGCGGATGATGTGTTTGGTTGTCCTTCCCTCCGGACTGTCACCGACAACTTCTCGGTGGGCGAGTCTACTTTCTGGATCTCCGAACCATCACCGCCAGCTTTGCGGCTGTTGTGTTTGGTTGTCCTTCCCTTTAAACCGTCACCGACAACTTCTCGGTGGGCAAGTCTGCTTTTCAGCTTTCCGAACCATCACCGCCTGCTTCGCGGATGATGTGTTTGGTTGTCCTTCCCTCTGGACCATCACCAACAGCTTCTCGGTCGGTAAGTCCGCTTTTCGGATCTCTGAACCATCACCACCTGCTTCGTTGATGATGTGTTTGGTTGTCCTTCCCCTGGACCTTCACCGACAGGTTCTCGGTGGGTGGGTTCGCTTTTCGGATCTCCGAACCATCAACACCTGCTTCTCGGATGATGTGATTGGTTATCATTCCCTTTGACCGTCACCGATAGCCTCTCGGTTGGTATGTCCGCTTTTCGGATCTCCGAACCATCACCGCCTGCTTCGCGGATGACGTATTTGGTTATCCTTCCCCCTAGACCGTCACCGACAGCATCTTGGTTGGCGAGTCCGCCCTTCAGCAGTTGGACCATCATCGCCAGCTTCTCGGTTGATGTGTTCATTTGTCCTTCCCCCTGGACCGTCATTGACAGCCTCTCGGTTGGCGTGTCTACTTTTCGGATCTCCGAACCATCACCGGCTGCTTCTCGGTTGATGTGTTTGGTTGTCCTTCCCTCTAGGCCATCACCGACAGTCTCTCGGTTGGCGTGTCCATTTTTCAGATTTCTGAACGATCTTCGACTGCTTCTCGGATGATATGTTTGGTTATCCTTCCCCTGGACCGTCACCGGCAGCCTCTCGATTGGCATGTCCACTTTCCGGATCTCTAAACCATCTCCGCCTACTTCGTGGTTGATGTGTTTGGTTGTCCTTCCCTCTGGACACTCACCGACAGCTTCTAGGTGGGTGAGTCTGTTTTCTGGATCTCCGAACCATCACCGCCTACTTCGAGGCTGATGTGTTTGGTTGTCCTTCCCTCTTGATTGTCACCGACAGCCTCTTGGTTGACGTGTCCGCTTTCTAGATCTCCGAACCATCACCGCCTGCTTCGCGGTTGATGTGTTTGGTTGTCCTCCCCCTGGACCATCACCGACAGCCTCTCGGTTGGCGAGTCTACTTTTCGGATCTTCGAACCATCACCGTCTGCTTCTCGGATGATGTGTTTGGTTGTCCTCCCTCTAGTCCGTCACCGATAGCCTCTTGGTTGGTGTGTCCATTTTAAGGATCTCCGAACCATCACCGCCTGCTTCGGGTTGATGTGTTTAGTTGTCCTCCCCCTGGACCGTCACCGACGGCCTCTCGGTTGGTGAGTCTGGTTTTCGGATCTCCGAACCATCTTCGCCTGCTTCGCGGTTGTTGTGTTTGGTTGTCCTTCCCTCTGGACCGTCACTCACAGATTCTCGGTGGGCGAGTCCACTTTTCGGCTTTCCGAACCTTCTCCGCCGGCTTCGCGGAAGATGTGTTTGGTTGTCCTCTCCCCTGGACCGTCACCGACAGTTTCTTGGTGGGTGAGTCCGCTTTCTAGATCTCCGAACCATCTCCGCCTGCTTCGCGGATGATGTGTTTGGTTGTCCTTCCCTTGGACCATCACCAACAGCTTCTTGGTGGGTGTAGACACCCCGATTTTGAGGTAACCCAGAGATGAGTATTCTTATGTTGCTTTGGATGTAATCAACCCTTAAACCATACCCGGAGCCTGTAGCAAGCCAGAACCCAATTAACAAATACTGTGAGCTGGCTGGGCGCACCAAGGTGGCGCACCATGGTGATGCACATCACTGGCGCACCTAGCTAGCGCCCAGCCGTTTCCAGACCGTGACTGTTGACCTTCATCTTCCGGCTGTTAGCTTTGCAAACGAATGTGCTCGAGAATATTCGAGCCTCTTCGTCTTCGAGGCCCTCCAGCTTCCATGAGTTACCCCTCTTATAGATCCCTATAAATAGAGGACCATTTGCAACCTTGGGAGACACCTTTTTTTTGGCTGGGAGAGAAATTCTGTTCCGAAACACAGAATTCTGCACTGAGCCATTGTTTTGCACGTGATTCTCCTTCCACCCAGCAACACATACTCGAGTTCTAGAGTCCTCCCTTGCATCCTAAAACATCCTTCATCCTTCCAAAGCAACGAGGATCATCTTATTTCTGATATATCAAGAAGGAAACACCTCAAGAGGTAGGCCTTCTACCTCCTCCTTTTCCTTTAAATATAATCTTTGAAATATGATAGAGTAAGCTTTAAGCCATGAAATATGATACTTTATGCCATGTTTTATGTAGCCTTGCTTTAAGTATGCTTGTTTGTTTTTATGTTAAATAGTAAGCATGCTAATTTGTGTTCATATCTAGAATAAGCATGCATGTTGTCATCTTTATCATGTTTTGCATATAATATGTTATCATGCATCCACATGTTTTTATATGCTTTCACATGCCATGATTAGCACATATCCATGTTTTTTGCACGTTGTCATTCACATATGACCCACCAACATATTTCGTTCTTAATGCACGATTTACATAATGTTTCTTGATCCTATGCACTCACATCATGTTTTCAGTATTTTAGTCATGACATCAGCATCGTATTGTTTGCATATATCTTTGTAGCCTCTGTTCAGTTCTGGGTTGGGTTCTGGGTCAGTAACAGTCTGAACCAGAACTGCCTGGGGCGCACCATTCTGGCGCACCTTCCAGGCGCACCAAACCAGAGCACCAGTCTGGCGCATGCTTCTGCTGCACAGACTGGTCAGAGGGCATTTTGCATACATGTTTTCATGGTTTTCTCCAGATGATTTTCGCTGCGATTTCTATTTTTAATGATTCTCTGGTATTCCATGATTATGCCCGATCGCTTTTATTACGGACTTATGCGTTTTCTACTCTGTTTTCCCAATCCGTTCAATCTATCCATGCCACTCTGGTAGGCTGTTTTGCACTTTACTCCCATATGGAGAACCCGTGTTTCAGCCCATGATCTAGAGGTTGGGATGATCATGTTTTCCTCATTCTAGTTGCATTTAGGGTAGCTTTGTGTG
>JAMKQA010000992.1:0-27815 GCA_024699735.1 Posidonia australis | reverse complement strand
TTCTCCCCCTATCTTATTGAAAAATAGCAATTTGTATATGGAGGCTTTATTTTACTCCCCCCCCCCCCCCCCTTGTTTTTGTAATTTAGCAAAATAATATTTCTCCCCCCAACATTATAAACTTGTCTCCCCATTTTTTGAAAAATGAGCAAGAATTCCCAAAAATAATGGTAATATGTCTAACAAAAAAATTCGACAAACTGAAAATTTTCAAACAATCGAAATACAGGGATTCAGTGTTTTATGAGAATGTTAGATTAGAGGGATCCAAATTTCCACATGAAGTTTAACATGGTGAATTATACATCAAGAAAATATCAATAGTGTTATGTAAAAACAACTCTTATGAATTTTGCATATAATTGATCACACCTTTTGAAAAGTACGACCATCCATAGAGAAGTGGAGATTATAATGATACACATAAAAATGATGCAAGTTGTATCTCAATAAAGTTGTATAAAGTCTTACATACCAACAAATCTCATCATGTAATATATTCATATCAAACCAAATATCATAAGCAAATCTCTTTTCTATCTTAGACCAGGTGGAGGTGGAGGTGGTTGAGGATGCTTAAAAAGGTAGCATAAGATCTCGGAGTGATAGCTATCCATTTTCTCGTTTATCTCTGTCATGTGAGAATTCAGTCTCGTAGTAATGATATTCAATGTATCTGTGAAGCCATATTGCCAGTCGCAGGATTGCTTGTACAATTGCTCTTGTCGTAGACAAGTATCAACAATTTCAAAATGAAGAGTTTCAATTTGTTCTTTATTTGCATTATTTTCCTCATCTTCAGAATATTCATCTTCTTCATCTTCTTCCATAGGAATAGATGAAGTGGCTTGTGAAACGTTAAGATTTTTAAGAGTTTTTGCCCTTTCTAGTGCTTGATCCATTTTCTCAATAGAAGCAAGGTCAAGATTCTTAGTTTTAATCCTAAGGGAAGGCTTAGTAGAAAGGGGAACATCAAAATGCTTGAAGAGTCTGCTAATGGATGATCCAAAAAATAGGTTGGTTTTAAAGTGTTCCATGCAATGGCTTATGATTCTTGCCTAGTTTACAGGAATTTCCTTTGCAATGGCATAAACTGCCTTGCAAGATAATTCACTCAATTTATCATTATGATCCTCTCTTTTTACGAGATTGGCGACCACAATTTATGTAGTTTTTTTTTTGTAAACGGTAATTTTTATGCATGTCCTAGGATTCGAACTCAGGACCTGTGGCGAGTTTAAAGTTCTTCTAGACACTGTGACAATGAGACATTGTCAATTTATACGGACTTGTTTGGTTAACTGGTTTATTTTATTTGGTTTAAAATGGAACCTTTTGTAATGCTAATGGTTTTATTTATATTTTCAAAGGTCCAACCTAATTCTTCAAAAGTCAAAGTGAGATCAATGCCAGAGCTAAGAATAGACAAAACATTTCCTAAAAGGTGTTCATCAAATGGAATTGTAGTCCTTAGGGCATAAGATTCACAAGCATATTTAGATAATCCTAAGTTGGCATAAAAGTGGGAAACTAAATGTGGGTATATTGATTTGGATGTTATAAAAGTGAGAAATGGAACTAGCATTTGGACATGAAATAGGACTACAATATCCCCAAGTTCTTCGAATATTATCTTACGCTAGGGAGAATTTCTCAGTTGGTGAACATTTCCTTTTGTAAAGTCTCAAAGACTTCATCCAAAAAATAAAACCATTTATCTTCATGAGACAACTAAGGGGAAGATGTTTCTCCTTGCTCGCTCTTCCCTTTGAAGCTCTCATCTTCTTTGGAGCCATTGGGTTCGTGGCTTGAGAACCGGAACAGTGAGGTAGAAAGAGATAGATCGAGTTGAAAATGGTAAAAGATGGGATGGAAAAACTTGATCTGGGGCTAGAGGAATGACAAAGGCAATGAGATCATCGAAGACGAGCCGAAGCTTGGGTGGAAGAAGAGTGAAATAAAAGTAAGATTGATTAGGACATCTGTTTTTGTTTTTTTTTGCCTGCATAGAGAAATCGATATATCAAAACAAAATCAGTATGCCGTTTTCTGAATATAATATAGATTGATGGTGAAATTTCGGTTGACTGGACCAAAACAATAGACTAAGTCATGAAATTTTTAAGATCATAATCTGATTGACCAAAACTCTTTGTTGGTCGAAATAATTAAAGATTAGCACATCGATAGGCGGGATATTTTTGGTGTACCGAATAGGGTTATTATGTCTTCAATTTTGTAAATTCCTAATTCCATTCAAATTTTTATAAATTATTGTTCATCTAGATGTTTTTAGAATATATTTGCTATTTGCTCTTTAGTACAAATAAAAATCATGATACAATTCAAATTGTTGGTTTTCCATTTTTCAATTGTTGAATTTTCATTAAGAATCATGTAAAATCATGATAAATGAATTGAATGGAAATCCATCCAAGTTTTATTAAATATTCACTTTTTCAATGAAAAACTAATAGATAATCATGTTTTGACATAAAGCAACTAAAACACGCTTCTCCAATAGAAAAGGGATTTTCAATATTTGTCAATGAGTTATGGCCCCTTGTTCTTTCTCCTTCTTGGAGAAATGAAACACTTCCATTAAGTAGAAACTTTGGTACCTACGTTATTTTGGGTTTAAAAAAGTTAATCATAGGAATCATATCGTAATTCTTTGTGGGAATCCATTTTTCTTTTTTAATGACAAATCTATTCTCATATGGAATAATCTTTTTATGCACATTTCCATTTTTATACTTTATTGCATCAAGAATTTTCTTATTGATTGTAAACTTACTAACATCATTAAGCAAACTTTCACTTTTGATTTTCAATGATGCAAAGTTATTTTCTAATTTTCAAATTTTCCTTACATGTTATTCAATTCATTCTTCAAGGTATTATTTTCTATTTCAAAAGACTTATTCTTATTTCTCAATTCATTATTTTCATGTGAAGTATTTTCCATTTCAAGAGCTATTCAATAAAGCTTCTATTTATACTTTTGCATTTTTCATTTAAAGATTTATATTTCATATAAAGTTTACTAAATGCATCAAGCAAATCATCTATAAAAAAATCTTCATTAATATCTAAAGATGATAATTTACTAGATGAGGCTATAAAACATAAGTGAGTTACTTTACTATCAGAAGATAAATCTTCATCGGTTGAAAAATTACTATCATCCTAAGATATTTGAAGAGTTTTCGTTTTCTTGATTTTTCTTTTATGATTTTTTTCTTCTTTTGAACTCTTCCGTCGTTTGAGAAATTTTTTAATTTATGAGTGACAAAGGTAAAATTTTCATTATCCAAATCATCCAATTCGATAGAGGCATTAAGTGTAATTCTCTTTTCTATTGGGATATTTTAAGTTCCTTATCTTTCATCTTTATTTTATAAGAAGTAAGATTTCTTATGAGGCTTTCAAGTGAACAGGTTGATAGGTCCTCAATTTCTTTGATGGCTATATTTTTTTACCCAATCTGGAGTTAGAGATCTTAGAATATTTCTAACTAAATCACTTTTGGAAAAATTCTTTTCCAAGTGACTTTAAAGGATTGATGATTTTATTAAATTTAGTAAGCATATCTCCTATAGATTCATGGAGTTTCATTTTAAATAATTCATATTTATGAATTAGTATATTTATTTTTATTTCTTTCGCTTGATTAGTTTCTTCATAAGTAACTTCTAAAATATGTCATGTCTTATGAGAGGTATTACAATTTGAAATTTTATTAAATTGTTTATTTAATAATTCAAAATAAAATGTTTAACCCCTAGCATTTAATATGGCTAGATTTTTCTTTTTTTCATTCTATTCCTTATAGTTCTTTTTACTAGGTGTATGTCCATTTATAACAATATCTCATAAGTTAAGACTTATAGATTTTAAATAAATATTCATCTTACGTACATTTCCAATAATTATAGTTATTCTCATAAAAAAATGGTGGTCTATAAATATTTTATTCCTCTATATTATAAGTAGATGAAGTTATATCTAGAAGATTATTAAATCTTAATCCTAGATAAATGAGACTCTGATACTAATTATTAGGATCTTAGGTTTCACTAACGGAAAGTGAATAGTGAATTAAAGAATTATAT
Source organism: Posidonia australis (assembly GCA_024699735.1). Lineage (NCBI taxonomy): Eukaryota > Viridiplantae > Streptophyta > Magnoliopsida > Alismatales > Posidoniaceae > Posidonia > Posidonia australis. The sequence goes on along the minus strand of JAMKQA010000992.1, from coordinate 23,700 downwards.
GCAATTTTAATTGTATTTTATAATTTCAAGTAAATAACAAGTAAATGAAATAAAATAAGGGATTTGTATATTCAATTATAGGCATGCAAAGAAAAAGAAGAGAGACAATGAGAGTGCACCAGTAATTTATAGTGGTTCGGTTTTTTTGGCCTACTTTACTTGTTGAGAATCCTTCGAGAGTTTTCTTAATCCTGATCTTGTTTCAGGCCAAAATCACATCGTTATGCTACCTTGACGATCCCACATCAAGTTTTGCAAAAACCGTGGTGTTGTGCTCATTACAGCACGATAAGTAATAAACTTTGAATGAAAATGAATTATAACTCTTTTCTATAATTTTCCAAATTCAATTTGGTAAAATTGAAGGATGAAGGCACTCTTGCTAAATTGTGGAAAACAAGTTGAGAAAATACTTGAAACTCTCTCTTTAAGGATAGGAATGGAATTCTAAAGACTTCGTATATTGTGGGAAGTATTGGTGTCATTGTAAGTGAAGAATGGAGGCCTATTTATAGGAAAACATGGGTAGAAGTTTGTATTTACTGTTTTCTAACGTTCACAAACGGTAACTGGTTCGGTATACCAAAATAATTCGGTATGTCAATTTACTTCTTTTTTGTGCAACGGTTGGCTAGTGGTACGCAGGACAGATTCAGAATGCCGAAACCACCCCTAGTCTGGTATGCTTATTTTTAACGGTATGCCGAATAGTGACCAGTCATGAACCATTAGTCTTTCCAAATTTTGGTGTATCGAACAATTTCGATATGTCGAAATGACCATTGAACCTATACTTGAGATTTTTCTAAGATTTTCTACTTGGATTCATGGATATTCCTATATTCCTAGGATCTTAACTTGATTTGAGAGATTATTACATATCCTAGATATTATAGTAAAAGATGGAAAAATTACATCCATAATTTTACAAATGAAATTGATAATTTTTCTTGGCTATTGATTTTCATAATTCTTTCTTCAATCCTTCAGAAAACCTTCATGATTCTTGTTTTTCAATTTTTCCTTCTGTTTTTCTAATGTTCATGAGAATTCTTCCTTGACCTATTTAGAAAGTTAGCTCACAAATTTTTTTTTTATCATAAAAAACAAGACAAGGTAATTTTGCCAACATTAATATCAAACAAGTAATCAATAGTTCTGACCCTAAAGAGTGGATAAATACCATTAATGGTGAGTTTAAATTCATGAAAGACAATGATGTTTGGGATCTTGTTTCATTGCGAAGTCTATTAATTGCAAATAAATATTTAAGATCAAAAGGAAATCTTAGGAATTGTGGAAAGATATAAGGTTCATTTTGTTGTCAAGGGTTTGACTAAAAAAAAGGCATTGACTATAAAGAATCTTTCGATGACTTTCTCTTTGATTTCATTGAAAGATTCTTTTTAGATTATTATGGCATTGGTTGCTCATTTTGACCTTAAACTACATCAAATTGACGTAAGAACCACGTTTCTTATTGATGAAATTGATTTGACGATCTATATGGGGCAACTAAAACATTTTGCATTAAGTGACACAAAGAAAATGGTTTGCAAATTTAAGAAATTCATTTATGATTTAAAGGAAGCATCTCATCAATGGTATCATTAATTTCATCAAGTTGTCATCCTGTTCAATTTAAAGGTAAATTTGGTAGATGATTGCGTATACTATAAGTTTAGTGGGAGTAAATGCATTTTCTTGGTTTTGTGTATTGATAGCATACTTCTTGTCACAAATGATATGAATTTATTTATAGAGACTAAGAAATTTCTCTTAAATAAATTTGAAATGAAAAATTTGATGAAGCTTTTTTTGTATTAGGAATCAAATACTTCGGAATCGTTCTTGAAGTATTCTTGGATTATCTTAAAAGAACTATAATGAAAAAGTCCTTAAAAGATATTGAGTGAGTGCAAGTCAGGAAATACCCTTGTGGTTAAGGGAGACAAATTTAGTCTCAAATAGTACTCTAAAAACGACTTTGAATATAAGGAAATGTAGAAGATTTCATATGTTTCGGTAGTTAGGAGTCTTATGTATGTTCAGGTTTGTACGCGTCCGGACCTCGCATACATTATTGACATGTTAGGTAGATACTTAAGTAATCCAGGTATAGATCACAAAAAAATTATTAAACGGGTCATGCGGTATTTGCAAAGAACAAAAGACTCTACACTTATGTATAAGAAATCGGATCAATTGGAGATTATTGGGTATTCTGACTTTGATTTTGCTGGATGCCAAGATAATTGTAGATCTACTTCAACTATGTGTACTTACTAACTGGAGGAGCTATTTCATGGAAAAGTGTCAAGTAGACACTTATAACTCCTATTATGACAACTGAGTATATAGCATACTATGAGACATCCAATTAAGGAATATAGTTAAGAAATTTTGTCATGGATCTACAGATTGTTGATGGAATTGAAAGACCACTTAAGTTATGTTGTGATAATAAATTAGCGATGCTATATTCCAATAACAACATGAGTTCATTAAAGTTTAAGCCATATAGACATTAAGTTCCTGGTTATAAAAGAAAGAATTCAGAATAACCGGTTGTCTATAGAGCATATTAGGATAAATTTCATGGTTGCGGATCCGCTTACTAAAGGAGTACCACCTATGGTCTTTCATGAGCATGTTGCTCATATAGGTGTTGTATCATTTGATAATGTATCAGTTTAGTGGGAGTTTGTATTTGAATGTTCTATTGTTATAGACGTTATTTTCTGTAGAAATAAAGTTTTGCATTAGTTACATTCTGAATATTTATATTGATTTCACTAAAGCTTGGATCAGTTGGATATGGGTGTATTTAGAGCAATTTGCCTAAATTCTATGCTACACATCTTTATTTGATCATTGTTGTTAGGCCTACAAATGGGACAATACGGGGCAAGTAAAGCCTTACCTATACTTTTATCCTTTAAATTTTAACAGGTAACGGGACATGTGTAGACCTATATTCTCTAAGTTTTTACCCTTACCCGTCTTTTGACCCGTGGTAGGATATAGAATGAGTAGGGTAGGTTATAAAATGGGTAGCATAAACGGATAATTGGATAGATTTATGTTTAAAGAAAAAAATAGAATGTTTAAGTATATAAATGTTTATATTATTAAATTCAAATGATACATAGAAGATCGTAACACGGAATTTAAGGATGTTTAAGCATATAAACGTATATCATATTAAAATAACATGTTTGAAGACAATAACAATGACAAAAGATAAATTATCTTAGATAATATAAATTAACCTCCCTATCTTATATAATGGGTAAACGGGTGACGGGTAGATAATAACCCTTATCCATACTGTATGAGAACATGGATAAAGCAGGTGATGAGTAAATAGATAATGAGGTAAAAACATATTGACCCTTACTCGTATAAAACAGGATGGGTTGGAGTGGATTACGGGTAAATACCCTTCCCATTTACAAGCCTACATGTCGTTAGTTGTATTAGAATTAGCGATCATTGTGGGTTGTATTATGCCAAAAGTAATGAAAATTTCTTCGATTCTATATTGGTACAATTCATGGACTGGATTGTAAGACGTCTGTGTTAAAATAGCCATTTTGAGTTGTTCATGTAGTTTTAATACTTTAATTGTTAATTTTATGTGTAGCTCAAATGGAAGATTTTAGGTTAAATCCAGTAATATATTTGAACTAATATAAAATCAATTAAAGTATTATAGGCTATTTCCTACTTAAGCTCATTATAGTAATCTATTTGATTTTTAGGTTAATATGTGTAGAGACCATTAGGATATTTTTACATTTGTTGATAGGTCGAATTGGAAATATGCATTATTATAGGTTTCTATATATTGAAATTATAATCCCTAAATCTTAATTTTTGGCCTTCCTTATCTCTCATCTCTATCTTAAGAAAGAACAAGAAAGTAGAGTTTGGTGGTTTAGAAGACTAAATCTAAGCAAGACGAACAAGGACTTCTACGATTTCTACATAGATTCAAGTATGCTTTTGCATTTATATTTATTTGTAATGAATATAAGGTAATTAGATCTTGGAAAATAAATTTTACTACATAAGATTTGTGTATTTTTTGATGTCTTTAGAGCCCCGACATATCTATACCAGTAGGGTTGGCAATGGGTCGAGTTTGGACCCAGGACCCATGAGTTTAAACCTATAAAGTATGGGTTTGGGTCCTGAAAATGAAACCCATGGATCTGTGGACCTAGACTCGCTAGATCCGCTCATTTACTGGGTCGAGTCTGGGTCTAAAAATACCTAGACCTGTGGACCCATAAATCTAATTTATATATGATATATTAATATATTATAAGTTAAATATAAGAATTAATGTATAATATTTACACTCTATATATAATATATATTATTCTACTCTTAAATCTCATTCTCTCTAAAGTCTATCATTTATATGGTATATGCACATTAATATAGAAGTGTTGTATGGATATTGATAAAGTTGATTTGTTGAAGTTAGATATATTTATTTATATATTGTTTAATTATCAATGGTTCATGATATTATTTATGTTATATATTTATTTATAATTATATTTTATTCATTATATATATATATGTATTGACAGTGAATTGTTTAATACATTTATTTACAATGTTTTAAATTTAATTAAAAATCTATTTTCTTAAAAAAAATGAAAATAAGTTGAAGAATTTATTAAACCTAAGATCCAGACCTAGACCTATTATTTTCATGAGTCTCAAGATTTTGATTTTGATTTAGAACGTAGACGCAGACTTAGACCCGAACATACGAAATAAAAATGAATCTGATTCCAAATATTGATAGAGTCATCCGTTGCCAGTCGTGTGTATACGAGTTCCACCACAAAAACCACTACATCCTCCACAAACTTCAATAATCACGAATCCTTCACGAACCCAAAAACCCACCTCCTAATTGCCATCCTTTGTCGAAATCGACGAGTACCCAATACCCACGTAACATTTACAGCGACAGACGGAGGTTTCGGAAATGTGTAATTAGATTGCAACGTTATCCATTGTCTTTGACTCTTTGTTGTAGGTACGATTTTTTTTTTTTTTTTTGGTTACGTATTTTTGGTTGGGTTTTTGTTCGTAGATCACCACGTGTTGTTGCTTGTGGAAATCGCAGTCAGAAAATAGTAGAACTGGTCCAAACTCCAAACCTGAGCTGGGTAGGTGCAGGCACGCGTGCTACAAGGGCCAAATTTAATCCAGCACATGAACAAAAAGCACGTTCTTCGGTCACGTCAGTTTCCGAAAATTTGTGTCTTTTTCAATTTTTTTTTCGTTTGTTTGGGTTTGGTAAGGGTTGTTGAAAGTTGTGGTTGAGGAACCGGTGGGTTAATGGCTGAGAACCCCACAAAGGGAGCTACACGAAGCGGCGGCAATAAGACGGACGTTGGCAAGGCGAAGCAGCAGGAGGAGGAGAGAGAGATGAGCCCCACTACCATGATGCACAGGTCCAGCTCCAGGCCGCTGCTGGATCTCAGCAGGGCTGCCATCCAGGCGAATTCGGAGGACAGGAACCCGACGATTCTGCTTCCTAACCAGTCTGATGATATCTCCCATCTCGCTCTCGATATTGGAGGTTGGTTTTTGTTTTGAAGGTTTAGTGATTTGATATTCTTTGTATTGGCAAAGAATCTGTTGGGTTATCCTTAATTTTCATTTTTAGAGCAAATTCAGCAGACCTTTCAGGGTTAGTTAGTGTTTTCTCACAAGTGCTTATTCTTTACTAGTCTTTGATATTTTCCCCTCATGTGAGGAACTATACTAGATCTTCAATAATCTTATTATACTCATTGAAGAAAATTATCTGTTGGGTAAATCCTCAATCGTCTTTTTCAGAGCATTTCGGCCGACCTTTTTCGTGGATAGCATTTTCCCCTAATTTTTTATTCTTCACTTCACAACGCTTTGACATTTTCCACTCTTACAGTGAATCACGTTATTTGCATAGTGCATCTTGTTGCACACATGGCCATTGTACTTACTAATTATAATTTCTTTTACCTTTTCCTGTTTAATTGTTATCATATGTACTTGTAATTTTCTAATTTAAAAATTAATTTTTCATGCATTATCCGTTTCTTATGTTTTTTTTATTTTTTACTCTCTGGTTCGTATGATTGTCATGGACGGTATTTGTTTGAATTGAACATTGACTTTTCCTTTTTCTTTTGTAAACTGGCAGGATCACTAATTAAGCTGGTTTATTTCTCTAGACATGAGGAACAACATTCCAGTGGTGACAAGAGGAGAATGTCTCTCAAGAAAAGATTGGGATTATCCAATGGTCAAAGGAGGAATTATCCTGTTCTTGGTGGGCGGCTTCATTTTGTCAAGTTTGAGACTGGAAAGCTAAATGACTGTCTTGATTTTATTTCTTCAAAGCAACTTCATCATGGTGGTCAGTTCAATTCATCATCTGTACTTTTTCCTACGTGCATATACGAAGCAAGCATAGTTATGGCTGTTATAGCATGCATAGTCCTGATGTGAAAATATTGTATTCATATTTATCTTTGATAAGATCCAGAGTAAGTATCCATGACTATTGTATTACAAAGCAAAATTATGCCATACTTTACAAACATGGATTTGCATATTCATTTTGTATTTATCCTGTCTACCTTTCTGCTTAATGGTTTGTCATTATGAGTAAATACAACATAAGCTAAACAAGATGTAATAGAACAGAGGAATGATTGGGTAAGATTGGATTTAAATTGACAAATTCAAGTCCTTGTTTTCAGCCATTAGATTCAAAGGAGTTATGGGGCTATACAATTTGGGACCACTCGATAAGTTCTAAAACTACATAGTAAGATATAGGTGGAGTTTTCATAAAAAGACTTGTCCTATTTAGGACCATAGATTAGTTCTCTAGTGGTAAAAAAATTGGGACTTGAATTAAATATGTGTTGGAGGCCTGGATTCACGTGATCATTAACAATCTACTACAGGATCAACTAATAAATGCAATGAGTGAAAAGTGTATACAGGAATCAACCCTCAAAATCTAATTTAGTCTCCAAATTTTTTGTTATCCATGTTTATGATTGTCTATGCTTGAATCTTTGCTCACAACTTTCAAACATGGTGTTGCAATTGCGCTCCATCTTTTTTTTCCTTACGCTTGAGTAATGCATTTTTTTCATCACTTGATTCTATGATTATATCATTTAAAGCAACTGACCTTTAGCACATCGTTAATCGGTGCTACCTTCTCTCGCTTGAAAGCATCCATTTCTTACTGATCTTGAAATTCTCATCATGGTGCTACTTGCTAGTTATTGTATCAGAATAGGATGTAGAGTAGTAGGTTATTGGGCATAGGCAAGTGTTTTCTTGAATCTTGGGACAACAGGGTTGTAATTAAATAAAATAATATAGTGGCACTAAAATCATTTTGTAGTTGACATTCTAAAGGAAATAGCAATTTATAAGGAAAAAATAGGATAAAGATCTTAGAGTGATTATAGTCGAAAGAGCATAAATAGACACCAAAGCAATAGGGAGAACCAAAAAAAGATTAAAGAAACCAATAAGTTGAAGATATTGAGAATAACATATATGGATGGCCCTTAATAAGCGTGATTTTAGCTTAGCCAGCAAATGCTCTTTTCTGACTGCGAGGAGAACTGGTGGCATCTTTTCTTTGGTTGTTCACCCATTAATGGATGGTAGAGGAATTTAATAGGCCTGGACACTGATGTTAGGATTGGAAACGACTGTTTTTGGGAAAAGTGGCTGAGCAAAAGAGGAATCAGTGGGAGGAAATGGCTAACATGGAAAATGCTTCCGCATACCATGTGGTGGGCTAGATGGTTGGAGAGGAATTGTAGAATTTTCCAAGGAAATGCTGCCAGCTTTCAGGAATGGAAGAAGGGTCTGTTTTGCACTGTTAGTGGAGTGGTCAAATCCATTTACTTGTGAGGCGGAGGATGATGCTGTGAATGCAGCATGGTTGGATATTTTAGCTACCTTTTGATGTAATCATGCTGTTGGAGTGCTTTTTTTAATGTATTTTTTGTTGCTCTTTTCTGCTTTTTGATTGTGTTTTTGTTTTGTCAGTCTTATCATCTTGATAAGACATAGAATACTGTTTGTTTTGTTTCCCTTTTGTTAATTCGTTATAAAATCTTTTTGTTGACCGCTAAAAAAATATATTGAGAGTAACATAGAAGTAGAAAAGGTCAAAAAAGAGAACACAAATAAGAAAAGTCTGAAAAGAGAAAAGAAACATGGAAGTGATTCTGCTTGATTTTTGGTAAACGGATGTCCTAAACTCTGTGTGGCAGAGGCCTTAGAGAGGGGGATTCACTTTCTCCATTACTGTTTTCACTTGTGGAAGAAGTTTTTGGACACGTGTATCAAAGTAGAAAAAAGGATTGATGCAAGGATTTTGTTATGGTAAGGGTATGAGCTATGTTCCATATCTTCAATACGTTGATGATACTTTGGTTTTTTGTGGGCCTTTGCTTTCATAGGTTGTCAATTTAGCTTTTGTGTTGGGGTTTTTTGCCATGATCACTGGACTCAAGGTGAATTATAAGTCTATCGAGATTAATGTGTGTACCGATGAACAAATGACCAAGGATGAGGCCGACTTCTTAGGGTGCAAGGTGGAGCCTTTCGTAGTCAAATAACTTGGTCTCCCTTTGAGTGTTGGTGGGATGACGATTCAAGATTGGAATCTAGTTGTGAACTGTTTTGAAAGGCAATTGTCTGGATGCGTGGGAAAAATTTTGTCCTTTGGGGGTCAAGCCTTTCAGTTGTCTACAGTTGTTGTTACTCTTATGATTTTCTCTCAATCTTCCAAATCCTGATTACTTTTGCAAATCTTTTGCAAATAGATTGGAAAGTATTGTGCTAGGGTTTCATCAGAAAGGGGGCAAATAGGTTTCCGGTGGGTTGCAAAAAGGTTTTCGGGGGGTTTCTTGTGGTAACTTGGCACAAGGTATGTCATGCTTGTACTAAAGGTGGAATTGGGTTGTGGGACTGCAGGAAGTTTTTGATGTAGCTTATTGGGAAAATGGATCTGAAGATTGAGTTGTGGTGGAGAGGAGGCTTTGTGTTTGTGGCAGCAAGTCATCCTTGGAAAGTGGTGTAGGGGTAAATTACTAGGTCCCATGGGGGAGCATGTTAGAAAACCTTCTTGGATATGGAGGAGTATTCTTGAAGCTGAAGGTGGAATGATTATGGAAGTGGGTGGTAGTTGGGTTAGGTTTTTGGAGGATAGGTGGTTAACGGTGACAGCATTGAAATTCCACTTTCCTTCCTTATTCCGTGTTGTGGTTACCCTTTGTGTGAGGCTTCAAGGGTGTTTAGAGTTGTCCAAGACAGGGTTTGTACGAGATGTTTGACTTAGGAGGGATCTTCATGATACCAAAGTCTTAGAGTTTCATTTACTTCTTTTTCGTTTGGATTACTATGATTTCTCAATTATGTCTTCTAATCTAGACCATCAAATGGTTGTGGGGTAAGAATGGTAAATTTTCTGTCAAATCTTTTTTCCATATCATTGCAGGTTGTGGTATAAGTATTGGATGCACGAATTTCATTTGGTACTCCCAAGTTCCAATGAAGATACAATTGTTTGCTAGGTAGATTCTTGATGGAGGTGTGTTGACTGAGTTTGCTTGGCAGTTTGTGGTTTTCAATTGGCAAGCATGTGGTACTTTTGTTATTGTGAAGAGGTAGATTGGTGGCACTTGTTTTTTTGTGCTCCTCTATTTGTGCATGGTGGAAGACTTGGAAATTATGGTCGAGTCGTTTGTGTGGCCTAGTTTGAAATGTGACCCAGGGTGGCTCGACCCAAACTGGTAGGGCCGTCGTTTGGGGATTTTCTACAGGGGCTTGTGGCCTGGCATGACTTGGTTTGGGTCTAAACATGGCTTGAGTCCGAACTTGTCATGAATTTTTCCCGACTCGGGCACGAATTTATGGCCCGACTTGGTGTAGGCTCGAAATTAAAATATGTATTTTTAAATATAAATGTTAATTTTAAATTATAATAATTATTTATAATATATTTAACTATATAAAATAAAATATGGACGCCCTGTATAACAAAACGAATGTCTTATTTTAAAGAATGAGCATTAGTTTCTTTAAGGGAACTTCTTGACCAAAAAATGAGCATCTGTTTCAAGAAATGGACATTCGTTTTGTATTGATTTTATATATATCAAAATTTCAACGGTTATAAAATAAAACTGTTAGATCAAGTGGACGTCTATTTTCAAAAATGGACGTCGACATTTAGAAACAAATGTCCGTTTTCAAGCAATGGATGTCTGTATTTTTCTTGATTTTATTACTTTTTAATTTCAACGATTACAAAATACAATCATTGGATGAAATGGACGTCGGATTTTAGAAATAGACGTCCATTTACAGAAATGGATCATTTTGTTCCAACAGTTTGTATCAGCTGTATTTCTAGTTGTTATAAACCTTATTGACAATTTTATCTTTCCAACAACTCTATTTATAGTTATTTAGAGTCTTGAAACATCGATAAATAGCACCCCATTCTCTTCTTTCATTCATACGAAACTTCTTATTTCTTATTTTCATTTTTCAAAATTCTTAGCTTCTTGCAAGTTGCAATCTTGCTTTCTAAGCCTCAAGTGTTCAAGTAGAAGTTAATGTTCTTGGTCTCCTCTCTACGCCTTCGTCAATTGCCATTAACATTCATTTCTTCTTTTCCATTCTCATTCTTTTCTTAACCCTTTATTTTAAGTGGTTCTCATTCTTTTCTTAACCCTCTATTTTAAGTGGAAGTAGTTTATTTTTGTTTTATAAATTATAATGGCCAATAAATCAAATGATTTTGTTCCTAACACTTAATATATGAATGATAGAAGAAAATTTAGATTCACGTCCTCTAATTCTGATATTCAAAACTATTGAAAAAAGAAAAGATTGGATGTTTGGACTTATTTAACTAATAAGTATAATGATCTTAGAAAATGCACATGTAATATATCTAGTAAAGATCTATACTTATGGTGGTTTAGGAGGAATACGACATTTAAGAAGACATGTGACCTATTGTCTTGAGAAATTACAATAGAAAATTGATTTTAGGTGAAGCACATTTGTAGCTGGAGTTGGGGGAATATTATTAAATTAGAAATATTTCTCACATGTAAATAAAAAGAATTAGTTAAATATATAATTCGAGATGAACAACATTTTATTTTTTCTAAAAATAAATATTTTGAAGAATATGTAAAAAATGTTTTAAATTTAAAATTTAAGGGTCCTTCTATAAATATTACAAGGAATCTTATTCATAGATAATTTAATGAAAATAAGCTAAAATTAATTCAAACTTTAGGTAATTTAAAATGTAAAGTGGCATTAACTTCTGATGTTTGGACTTATCCTAATAATTTTCTTTATTTGTGTGTTACTTGTTATTATATTGGTAGTTATTGGATTCTTCAAAAAAGAATTATAGCTTTTCAATTTATAATGCATTAATAGCAATTTGGATCTACCTCTTGAAGACTAGATCTCAAGTTTATAATGCATTAATAGACAATTTATAATGCATTATAGGTGCCCATCGTATTAACATTGTTCCAGATGTACTTGGATCTGCCTCGTGAAGACTAGATCTCAAGTTTTTAGTGTATCTTAAAAGTTTATTAAGAAATAAAGACTTATTTGGTGTTTGCATTAAAACTTTACGCAGTGACAATACTCTAGAGTATTTGAGTACTAATTTAACTCGCTTTTGTTGTTCACATAGTATTATTCATCAGACATCTTACGCTTATACATCACAATACAATGGAGTTGCAGAAATAAAAAATCGACATCTTTTTAATGTAACCTGTACTTTTCTGAGTCGGATGAATGTTCCATCTTCCTATTGGGGACATGTTTTGATTGCATGTTACTAATCAACTGTTTACTTCTATTCGTTTTAAATGGCAAGTCCCTCATTTCTATTCTTTACTCTAAAGGAACCTTTTTTTGCTCTCACTCCATAGGTCTTTGGGTGTGCTTGTTTCGTGTGCATTCATGCTCTTGGGAGGGACATGTTGTCCTTTTGTACCACTAAATGTACCTTTTTGGGATACTCTCCTACCTAGAGAGGATATCATTGTCTTGATCTTTTGATTGGGTGTAGGTTTGTTTCTGTTAATGTTACCTTTTTGAGGATGCTTTTTACTTCTTGTTTAGTGGAAAGGATCTTGTTTTTGAGGATCTTACTCCCTCCTCTTGTGTTACTTGATCAATCCCCCATCTACCATTCAGTCTCTTATTTGCATTGATCCTTTTCCACCTGCAACATTGCCACTCCCGTTCTATTGATGCCGCTATCATCATTAGCTTGTGATGGCTCCAGATACTCTAGGCCTTGCTACTCTTCCTCCCAAGACTGTGTCTTCTTCCTTAGGGTGCTCATCTTTCCACGAGCCTACTAACCTCGATGTTGCTATTATAGTAAGGAAAGGCATGAGGACTTGCATTTTACATACCTTGGACAATGTGGTCTTTTATGCTCATTTGCAGCCTTCGTGTCACTAGTTTATTGTGGCTATGTAAGTTGCTTTGATTCCAATAACCTATTAGGCGGCATTGGGTGTTTCTCACTTGAAAGTTGCTATAGATAAGGAAATGAATGCTCTTCGTTTACGTGGCACATGGACTATTGTACTTTCCCTCCTCAGGTAAGGATGTGGTTGGTTGTCGATGGGTTTTCGTGGTGAAGTACTTGGCCAATGGTCAAATGGATAGATACAAAGCTCACCTTATCACCAAGGGATATACACAGACTTATGGTGTTCACTTCTTTGACGCCTTTTCCCTAGTGGTACGCATTAGCACTATTAGGGCCATTTTTTTGGTTGCCGTGAACAAAGATTGGCCTATGCTTCAACTAGATGTCAAGTGCTTTTCTTTATGGTGATCTGTTGGAGACAATTTACATGGAGTAACCTTCTGAGTATGTTGCTTAAAGGGATTCACAGATCTGTTGGCTAAAGAAAGTCATTTTTGGTTTCAAGCAAAGTTCAAGGGTTTAGTTTGACAAATTCAGCAAAGTCATTTGTGTTATTGGTTTCCACAGGAGCAATGCAGATCACTCAGTCTTTGCGAAGAAGATGGCCACGATACTGGTCATGTCAGTAGTATATGTTGATGACATACTTCTTATTGGCAATAACATCAAAGGCATTCAAGAGACAAAAGAGTACTTAAAGAAATGCTTTGTTATCAAAGATATGGGAAAACTCGTTACTTTCTTGGGTTTGAGATTGTAAGAAGCAAATTTGAGGTTGCATTTAATTAGTGAAAGTATGCACTCAACCTTTTAGAAGAAACATGGTAACTTAGTGTTTGGCCTTTGAATACTCTGATGACATGTGGCACTCATCAATTGTGGGATGATGATTTATCACTGTTGGAAGATATGTTTCATTACAGTTGCCTTGTTGGCAAACTCATCTATTTGACTGTCACAGTACCTCATACAACATATGTTGTAGGAGTGGCCAGTCAATTTATGGTTAAGCTAAAGTAGTGTCATCGATACTGCGATGAAGAAGATATTAGAATATATCAAGGGATTACCTAGCAAGGATCTCTTGTTCAAGAAGAATGGACACCTAAAGGTTGAAGCATATCTACATTAGGCTTTTGTGTCTTCCTTAGTGGAAATCTAGTAGCTTGGAGAAACAAGAAGCAGTTTGTGGTTGCTAAATCCAATGCCAAAGCCAAGTATCCAAGTATAGTTTAGACTACTTGTGAGCTCTAGTGGTTGAGAACATTTATGGAAGATTTTGGAGAACTCTATTCTACTTCATTTCTTATGTTTTGTAATAATCAAGTTGCCTTTCATCTCTTAGAAACTAGTCGTCCATGAGAGAACCAAATATATTGAGGTAGATTGTCATTTTATATAAGAGGAGGTTCTAAATGAAAAAATATGCACTCCTTACATCTTGTTTGTTGACGAGATTGTTAATATCTTCACAAAGCCATTGTTATCTACTTTTTTTTTCATGTGTACTAAGTTGGGTCATTTTGATTTGTATGCTCCAACTTAAGGAGAAGTGTTAGAAGTAGGGTTTATTATTATTTGTTTATACTCTTAGGGGTATTCTTGTAATCTTGCTTTTAACCCACACCTATATTAGGAGATTAGGGTTTACATGACAAATTAGAATAGTTTTCTCTCTTAATACCTTCCCTTTCTGTTCTTTGTTTCCCTTTCGGTTCTTTGTTTTTGTTTCCTTCTGATTATCTCCTTGGTAAGGCCTTTGTCTATTTTTAGATCCTGTTTTTCTTGTAATAAAATTTTCTCGCTTCGACTGCTAAAAAAACATGAAAGAGAAATTAGAAATAGATTGGACATAAGCGGGTTAACATGTTTGAGAGAGTGATGGCGAGGAAGGTTAGGGAACTGAACTGAACTGAGGTTAAGTTTATCCTATTGTTTCTTTTGGAATTTTCACCTTTTCATATACTTGGCTTCAGTATTTAGGAAGCGTACAATTTATCATTTGAAGAGTTGGTGTCTACATAGTTGCATATAATATTTTTTCTGCAGAGCATATATACAGAGAGTTGGGTATTGTAAATTTCGTCTTTTTTTGTTGTTAGAGTATGTATATGGCTTATATGGTTTTAGTGGGTAATTGGATATCCATTTAGTGTTGGATATCTAATACCTTATATATATGTAACACATGCTCAATAGAGAACAACTCAATTCTTTCTCTCAACTTGGTACCAAAGCCTTTCAAAAAAATCCTAGGGCACACAGCATCAACTGCAGTCGTCGGACCACCTTCTCCGGCCGACGCCTGCCGCCGTCAGCTGTCGTCGGACGCCGCCCACTCAACCCCGCAGCTCTAGATCACGCTGGCAGCCTCTCCAGGTCACGTAGGCCTCCTTTCCACCTCTCTTCTTTCCATCCGCCGGCAGCCACATCAGGCTAGGCCGTCGGACGACGCCGGCAGGGGTCACCTGCGCCTGTATAGTCGTTGGTGATGCCCTAGGTGCTCTCTTTGCTGTCTGAAAGGGCTGCCCAGCCCTTCCTGTGGGGTGTAGTGGCTGTGTTGGCCATGTTTTAGGCCTCTTCAAGCCTCCGGTCTCTGTCGTACATGGATACGTCACATCCACGGCCTTGGTGAGCAGTCCGGTTCACTCCTGTTAATTTTTCATACATTTTTCAGCAATTTTCCAGTATTTTTTCAGTCAAAGACTATGGCATCTCGTGACTCGTTTGTCAAAAATATGAGCGGTACATCTGAAAAGCTCTAGGGATTCAACTATATATCGTGGTTCTAGAGTTTTAAGACATTTGTCCTAGTCCATAGAAAATTGAAGCATCTCACCCACCCTCCTTCCGATATCAAGTTAGAACAGTATGAAGATTGACTTGCAGATGACGCTGCTGTTATTACATGGATGACAAATAGCATGGAGTCCCAAGTTGCACGAGGTGTTATCCTATTGCTACCTGGAACACCTTACGTCTTACTTATGGTCACGAGAAGAACTTCTCTCTTGTCTGCAAGATTTATGAACAGATATTCACTCTTCGTCAGGGGGATCAGTCTGTTCAGCAACACTTCACTGCGCTTCGAGCACTATTGGACGAGTTAGATGTATATCAGCCATTGACAGTGGATATCACCAGACTTCGCCAGTACAGGGAGGAATTAGTAGTTGCAGCCTATCTTTCTGGTCTCAATCTGGAGATTAGCTCTCAGATTCGAGGTCATGTTTTGGAAGCTGACAGTGCCTCAGACTTTCAGACGACTTTTAGCAAGGTTCTCTGGGTTTCTATAGCCTCGATTCATCCCGTATCTGAGCCATCTATCATGGCAGCCACACGTGGGCGTGGACGTGGCCATTCTCGAGGAGGCAGTCGTGGACGAGGTGACACAGGTAGACGTCCACGGCACTCACATTACGGTTGCCTAGGGCATAAGGTCGAGAAATGTTGGGACATTATTGGCAGACCACAGACAGCTCCTGTCACTACTGAGTCCTCCACTGCTGTGGTTCCTACTGAGGAGCAGACTTTCACCATCTCACAGGTAGATTACGAGCGACTTCAACAGCTAAAGATCACAGACTCTACTGCCACGGCTACTCATGCGAGTTCTTCAGGTACTAGTGTCTTCCTTGCATCCAGAGACTCTTCCTGGATCATTGATTCCGGTGCCTCTTCCCACATGTCAAGTACATGTAGTCTGTTTACTCAGTTGTCCTAGTTATCTACTTTTCGTACTGTGGTCATTGCTGATTGCCGAACCTGTCCTGTGTCTAGGGAAGGAGTAGTACATGCCTCTCCCAAATTACCACTTGAACAAGTCCTTTTTGTTCCAGATTTTCCTGTAAATTTACTTTCCATTAGCGCTATTATCAAACAATTAAACTGTTCAGTCACCTTTTTTCCCCTTCCATTGTATTTGTCAGGATTTACAGACGAGGAGGAGGATTAGTTTGGACCGTGAGCGCGACAATGGAGTATACCTGCTAGTTTGTGATGAGATACCTCCGGGATTAGCTTCTGTGGCATCTACTTCTAAGTCTTCATCCCTGTGGCATTACCGGTTGGGACATCCCTCTCATCAGAAACTTCAACAGGCATTACCTTGGCGATCTGTTTCTTCTTTTCAGTGTGAGTCCTGTCAGTTAGGGAAGCATCATCGAGCTTCCTTTAAAAGGTTAAGTCTTGCGTCTACTACTACGGGTTTTGAGTTAGTCCATTGTGATGTCTGGGTCCATCTAGAGTCCCATCCGTGTCGGGACATAGGTACTATATTGTTTTTGTGGATGATTTCTCCCGAACTTCATGGGTTTATTTGTTGAAAGATCGGAGTCAAGTTTATGATGTACTTTGCAATTTTCTTAACGAAATAAAGAATCATTTTAGTATTACTCTTAAAATTTTGAGAACTGACAATGCCCTTGAGTTTATGCAATCCAAGATTATTTCTCATTGTTCTTCCTTGGGTATTCTCCATCAAACTACTTGTCCACACACCTTATAGCAAAATGGGGTGGCGGAATGCAAGCATTGGCATATTCTCGATGTTACTCTCACCCTAATGGTCCATATGAATGTCTCGAAGCAGTTGTAGTCTGATGTGGTGCTTACAACAACTTATCTCATCAACCACATGCCTTCCACTCCTTTGGGGGGTGAAGTTCCTGTCCGTCGGCTTAAACTTGAGTCTATATTGTTTGGGTATGTGGCATATATTCAAGACCTTACCCTTGGCTTGGACAAACTGTCTCCACGCTCTCTCAAGTGTGTGTTTGTTGGATATTAGCATACACAAAAGGGGTATCGTTGCTTCCATCCTCCTACAAGACGATATTTTGTATCTGCTGATGTCACTTTCTTTGAGTCAGAACCGTATTATAGTGTCTCCCTTTCTTCGAGTGTGTCTGTTCCCATTTCTTCTGTTGTTGAGTTACAGGATGTTGACACTCACGATGCACCTACTTTACCACAAGTGGCTACTCGTCCTTTGCAGGTTTATCAGCGACGGCAGCGTGCTCTAGTGCCTCCTACCAATGAACCATCCTCCTCTGCTGATGCAGATCTATCTACTACATCCTCAGACTTGCCCATTGCACTTCGAAAAGGTAGTCGGTTCTCCACTGTACATCTTATTTCTCATTTTGTTTCTTATGACTTCCTTCACCCCTGGTTTCGCAGTTTTGCCTTGTTTCTTGTTTTCCAGATTATTCTCAGGTTTTATCAGGAGGCACTTTCCATTCCTCACTGGAAGAACGCTATGGATGAGGAGATAACTGCCCTCATTAGTCGTGGTACGTGGGAGTTAGTGGCCAGAACTGCTGGAGCTAGAGTGGTCTCTTGTAAGTAGGTTTATACCATAAAATACAATGCAGATGGATACATTGATAGGTACAAAGCCAGACTGGTGGCTTGTGGTTTTACTCAGACGCAGGGGATTGATTATGAGGAGACTTTTTCTCCTGTTGCTCACCTAAATTCTATCAGGGTCATCCTTCTCTTGCTCTGAATTACTTTTGGGATCTTTGCTAGTTGAATGTCAAGAATACCTTTCTCTATGGTGATCTGACTGAGTCTGTTCTGATGGAGCGGCCTCCAAGGTATGTTGCTTAGGGGAAGGATCGTGTGTGCAGACTCAAGAAAGCAATTTATGGCCTCAAACAAAGTCCCAGAGCCTGGTTTGATAAGTTCAGTCAGGTTGTTCTTGCTGGAGGATTTCAACGGTGTACAATAGACCACTCAGTTTTTCACAGGCACACAGATCGTGGATGTGTTATCTTGGTTGTTTATGTGGATGATATATTAGTGACAGGCAGTGATACACAGGACATTAAGGAAGTTAAAATCCATCTTCGTAGTCACTTTGTGATGAAAGACATGGAGAAACCTCGTTACTTCCTTGGGATAGAGTTTGCCTATGCACATGGGAAAATGACGCTGTCACAGA
The DNA here is from genome assembly GCA_024699735.1 of Posidonia australis. NCBI lineage: Eukaryota > Viridiplantae > Streptophyta > Magnoliopsida > Alismatales > Posidoniaceae > Posidonia > Posidonia australis. The sequence continues at coordinate 5,203 of JAMKQA010000992.1, read as the reverse complement.
GGAAGTATATAGTAGATCTTCTACAGGAGACATGTCTCTTGGGATGCAAATCAGAGAGCACCCCTATTGAGGAGACACCAGTCTAGTAGTTCAGAGCTATTTGGCTGATTAGGAAGCTTATCTACTTGACTGTGACATGGCCAGACATTTCATATGCTGTCAGTCTACTAAGTCAGTTCATGCATGAGCCTTAGAGAGTGCATTGGATGGGTGTCCTTTGTGTTCTCTCTTATGTGAAAGGTGTCCCAGGAAAAGGTCTGGTTTATAGGAATAATGGTCATATCAGGATTATGGTATACTCAGATTCAGGGTATGCAGGTGATAAGGGGGACAGAAAATTCACATCCAGTTTCTGCACATATGTGGGAGGAAATTTGGTCACATGGTGCAGTAAAAAGCAGAATGAAGTATCAAGGTCCAGTGCAGAAGCAGAATACAGATCTATGACCCAGACGGTATGTGAAATGATGTGGATAAAGTCTTTATTAGAGTAGCTTGAGTATGATGTCAACACATCTGTGTTTATGAGGTGTGATAATCAAGTTGCTATTTTTATTGCAAACAATCCTACCTTCCATGAACGAACAAAGCACATCAAGGTAGATTGTTACTTTGTGAGGGACATGATCATGCAAGGAATCATTTTTACTCCCCATATTTCGTTTTCAGATCAATTAGCTGATATCTTCACAAAGGGTCTAAGTGTTGGGGTATTTGAGTCTTTATGTAATAAATTGGGAATGATTGATATGTATGCTTCAACTTGAGGGGGAGTGTTAAAGTATGTATATGGCTTATATGGTCTTAGTGGGTAATTGAATATCCATTTAGGGAGGTTTGTGCACCTAGAAAGTAAAGGAAATGATTTGACAGGAATTTCATTTCCTGTTGACCATACAAAATAAGGGTGTTTGTGCACTTAACCGTAAATGATTTCAAAGGAAATCCAATTCCTTCACTTTCCAGAGTATATAAATCACAACTCTTTTCATTTCCTACCCTACTCGATGGAATTTTGACGGAATCTGCCCCATCCTCCACCTCGTCCCCTCCCTACCCCGTCCTCCTCCTCCGCCTCCTCCTTTCACTGCCCCGTCCTCCCTGAGTCCCCGTCCTCCTTTGCCTCCTCCTCTCATTGCCTATCCTCCTCGAGTCCCTCCTTCCGTCGCCTCCTCCTCTCACTGCTTGTCGAAAAAGAAGAAATGAAGCCATAACGGATATGACACATCCACCCCACGCCTTTGCTCCACTCCCATCTCTAAATCATCCGACGGAAAGGAGAACCACCACCACCAGCAACAGCAACTGCTACACCAAAGATCCGTCTCCCGGGGAAAATCCTTCGTCCCGCGCCAGAGACCTGCATTCACCTCAACAACAACAACATTGGTGGATCCTCCTCCTCCTCATCCCAAGAAGCCCGTCCTCGTCCCAGCTGCCGCCGTCCGTTGGTCGACGTCCATGCTCCCCAAAGGTAAGGGCCAACGTAGTCTACATCGGTTTGACACGGTGGAGGCGAGGAGGAGGAGCTCGGTCGGTGGTGCTGGGGCTGCTACGGCTTCCAAGGGGGTTCCCGGCTCTATTTGCAATGGGACGTTGATGCCGTCTTCCAAGGTTTCTAATGTGGTGAGGAAGGAGAGGGCTGTTGGGGGTAGAGTTCCGGTTGTGAGGATGAGCTTGGACGAGAATGGGATGGGGCTGTTGGTGACAGTGAGTTTCGATGTGATTCCCAAACGGAATGTTGTTGAGAAAAGATCTGACGGTGTAGGTTTGGAATTGAAGGAGGTGGTTGCAGGTGGGAATGTTTGCAAAGTGGTATCGAAAGATAAAGCTTGCTTCCTGTCCAATTCGAAATCTTTGGTAGATAAAGGATTAGGTGGTCAAATTGGAAGAATTGATTTGGGTTTTGATTCTAAGAAAGCAAAAGAGGTTTCCGAGAATCACAAGGAGAATGATTCCATTTTGTTGGCTTCTGATGATGTTCATGAGAAATCTGTGGTTGGCCCAGATGTTGTAGCGAAGTTGAAGGCGATACCCCTTGTAGTTGATGTAAATTTAAAAAAAAACAGCTGTGAGTGGAAATATCATTGATAGAATTACTGTTTTTGAAAATGTTGATGGAAAGAAACCTGAATAGGAAGGAACCAAGGTTGTTAATTGGTATTCTAGCAAGCTTCATGAAAAGCTTGCCTTGCTAGAAGGAAAAGTCTAGAGGATTACAACTGACATCAAGAGAACAAAGGAAATGTTGGATTCGAATAATCCCGATTCCTCCAAGTTGATACTCTCTGATATACAGAACAAGATACGTGGAATTGAAAAGGCTGTTGGTCATGTAATCGATGGGACGGAGGGAGAATTTTGTTAGGCTGAATCCCACAAAGAAGATACTGCACAGGTGAGAGGTTTTGGAAGAAGTTCCATTGAAGCGGGTTTGCTGAGTGGATTGAACGATTCAAAAAATTCTGTTAAACCATTGAACAACGAGGAGCTAGAACATTTGGAATGGTTGAACTTGTGAAGAGTGGACATTTGTAGACTGATTTATTAGTAGTGTACTTAGTTGTCCAAAAGTAATTTGGAGGTTAAGTTTGATCTACAAAATTTGGTAGTTGAGTCATTAATGGACATAGATTAAAGAAGACAACATCCATTTAAGCATTATAACAATGCTTCTTCGTTTTTGTCTTACCTCTCTTTGTAATTGAGTAAATGTTTCAGTCATGCAGCTTTTGCATAACATTTCTAAGACACAGTTGGTATCAATTGCTTCATGCAATTCTATATTTCTTGTTGTCCAATAAAATACTTGATATGTAATAGTATTTTCCTCACTTTTAGCTTACAATGCATTATTTACTGGCAAGTTGGTGTAGTATATATTTAATTTTTTTAGGAATAGTATATTGTTTTGGTTCAATTATAGGCATTCTCAATTAAGGTCTGTAATCGAGTGCATATTTGGAATGGTAAAACATCGTTTCGCTATTCTTTGAGGTTACATGTCATTCCCTTTTGAAACACAAGCTAAGATTGTTTTAGCATGTTTTTTGATTCATAATTTTATTCGTAAAGCGGATCGTGAAGATTTACTTGAAGATCTTGAAGATGAATTAGAAGAAATTTTAGAAGTCAATCTTCCAGAAGTTGTTCAAGAGTTGGACAAAGAAGAAGAAGAAATATATAATGGTATTGGATTAACTCAAGAACAAAAAAAAGAAAAAACAGACCAAATGGGTGAAAATATCATGAATTCTATGTGGCATGGTTGATTATTGTAATTCATTTATAAGAATTTGTAATGTTATTTGAACTTTTGTATGACTCAAATTTATATTTTGAGAGATATTTGATTGAGTTTTAAGTTAATAATTATGAAATTATCAATGTCTGCTTCACTTTGAAATCTGTTGATAAGTACAAACATCTATATTTTAGTTTCCTTTGTTTTCCTGAATAGACACAAACAACAGGAAACTAGGTCAACAGGAAATCAGTTTCTCTTACTTTCCATTTTCTAGTAAATCCTGTTGACTCTGTAATTCTATTTCCTGTCAAATTTTATGCACAAACAGACCCTTAGTGTTGGATATTAGATACCCTATATATATGTAACACATGCTCAATAGAGAACAACTCAATTCTTTCTCTCAACTTTTTTTTAAATTTTCTGTCTTATTATGTAGCATATTCATTTATACTTGGCTTTTCTCTAGTTTCTTCTATAGGGTTTACCACACGACGACTACCCATTTGTTTCTCAAGAGGGAAAACATTGTGTCTTTATGGCCAGTATTGCTCATGTTAGTTTTCTGATCACAATCTTTATTGTTTTTTATTTGAAAATGGCAGGGGCTGATTCACCTTTAAGGCGTACCGATCATCAATTTGATGACAACACAATAATAAAGGTATCATGTTGTTCTTGTGGATGTATTTCCCTTTGATCTGATGCTAGCATCTTTTAATTCAAAATATTATTCTTGTCATGTTTTAGGATAATTGCTTAACCCTTTGTTGCTTTGTTTTCCTGTAGTTGAATTTTGAAATTTTTCCACAGTTGTAGTACATTATGTTTCTGAGAATACAATCCATTTGCTTTATCATTGACTACATTTTTTGAAGTTTATTTTAGTATGTATCTATTTTTTAGAAACAACATGTAGACAGTACTCTTACTAATAATAATTATCTAACTAATATTCTGACACACTGAACAACACCAGTCAATGGTATATGTCAACTGTTTTTGTTGCCATGGTCCAGTATACAATGAAGAACTAGATGCATGAATTGCTAAGTGTCTGTTTGCTTTATTAAGAACTTGGAGCTGTAGGTATGAGATTCCCTAGGTATGGAGCACTCAGAATTTTTTATAAATACAATGACCATATAAATCTTGCTTAGACATTTTGTCAAAAAAATAGAAACTCCGGATATCACAAGTCAGGGTTGAGTAGCTTGATGTGTGAGCTAAAATTTTGAATCATGATGCATGAACTCTGTAAGACCATGGTGTAAATGACCCATACTGTACAATTTATATTGTTTCACTTTATCATTTCTGCCAAAGGTTTCATATTTTAAATTCATATGAATCCATTTCAAATATACTAACCCTAGTGGTGAGTTTTATCAAAAGTTGCTCTTTCTTGAAGAAGCCAAAATTTGTTATATTGTTCAATACTAGTTAGAAAATGGGAGGGGAGAGTGTAGGAGAAGAAAGGGAGATCAAGAGAGGGAGAAAGGAAGCGAGATTCAAGGAGTGTTAGACACCTCTTTTGTTCATCTCTCTCTTATTTTCCCCCCTGAGTTGCTCGATATTAGAACTCTAACCTCCTGGCTCTGCCTAACTTCAAATGTAAATAAAAATATGTCGGGGCCTATGTACCTGTTTGATTTCATTATAGCTTTTAATTATCTGCTTCTTTGGAGTGTCTACTTGAAGAGTGTAACAGCAGTTTCAATGGGGTTGCTGAACCCACAATACAGCTCATACAGTCCATTTCAGCCTACAAGTTAAACTTTTGTCTGAACTTGCCTTTTACATTTAGGTCTTGAATCAGCCCATGTGGCAAATGTGTGAGCTTAAGCTTGGGACCATATGACCTCATGAAGGTGTTGAAATAGATGATTATTAAACGGGATAAAGATATTCTAGGTGTGAAACTTCTGAATGCTCAAGTAAGGAGACACAAAGATG
>JAMKQA010000991.1:0-45618 GCA_024699735.1 Posidonia australis | reverse complement strand
AAACTTACCATTCTCCCTCATGGCCGGTAAGTCCGAAACTTACCATTTTCTCTCTTGGTCGTTAAGTCTGAAACATACCATTCTCCCTTTTGGTCGGTAAGTCAGAAACTTACCATTCTCCCCTCTGGCCGATAAGTCTGAAACTTACAAATCTCCCTTTCTTTCGGTAAGTTTGAAACTTACCACTCTCTCGTTTGGTCAGTAAGTCCGAAACTAACCATTCTTCCTTCTGGCTGGTATGTCCAAAACATACCATTCTCGCTTTTGGCCGGTAAGTCAGAAACTTACCTATCCCCCGTCGGTCGGTATGACCGAAACTTACCATTCGTTCATTTGGTCGGTAAGTCCGAAACTTACCATTCTCCCTATTGGCCGGTAAGTCCGAAACTTACCACTCTCCCATTTGGCTGGTAAGTCCGAAACTTACCATTCCCCCTTTTGTTCGGTATATCCGAAACTTACCATTCTCCCCTCTCGTTGGTAAGTCGGAAACTTACGATTCCCCTTTTTGGTCAGTAAGTCCGAGACATAACGTTCTCCCATTAGGTCGGTATGTCTGAAACCTACAATTCTCACTTTTGACCGGTAAGTCCGAAATTACCATCCCCCTTTCGCCAGTTAGTCAGAAACATACCATTCCCCCTGTTGGTCGGAAAGTCCGAAACTAACCATTCTCCCCCTTGGCCGGTTAGTCCGAAACTTACCAGTCTCCCTTTTGGCCAGAAAATCCGAAACATACCACGCTCCCTATTGGCCAGTTAGTCCGAAACTTACCATTCTCCCTTTTGGTCGGTTAGTCCGAAACTTACCATTCTCCCTACCGGTCGGTAAGTCCAAAAACATACCGTTCTCGCTTTTGGTCGGTATGTCTGATACTTACCATTCACCCATTTGACCGGTAGGTCTGAAACGTACCACTCTCCCTTTATGCCGGTAACTTCGAAACTTACCATTCCTTCGCTTGGCTGGTAAGTTTGAAAGTTACCATTCTCTGCCAAGTCGGTAAGTCCGAAACTAACCATTATCCACATTGGTCGGTCGATAAGTTCGAAACTTACCATTCCCCTTTTTGCACGATAAGTCTGAAACTTACCATTCTCCCTTTTGGTCGGTAAGTCTGAAACTTACCATTCCCCTTTTGACCAGTAATTCTGAAGCTTACCATTCCCCTTTCGACAGGTAAGTCCGAAACTTACCATTCTCACTTTTAGTTGATTAATCTGAAACCTACCATTCTACCGTTAGGTCGGTAAGACAGAGACTTACCATTCAACCTCGTGGTCGATAAGTCCGAAGCTTACCACTCTCCCAATTGGCTAGTAAGTCTGAAACTTACCATTCCCCCTTTTGGTCGGTATATCCGAAACTTACCATTCTCCCCTCTCACTGGTAAGTCAGAAACTTACGATTCCCCTTTTCGGTCGGTAAGTCCGAGACATAACATTCTCCCATTTGGTTGGTATGTCTGAAACCTACAATTCTCTCTTTTGGCCGGTAAGTCCGAAATTACCATCCCCATTTCGCCAATTTGTCCGAAACTTACCATTCTCCCTTTTTGTCGGTAAGTCCAAATCTTACAATTCTCCCTTTCGGTTGGTAAGTCTGAAACTTACCATACTCCCGTTTGGTATGTAAGTCCGAAACTGACCATTCTCCCACTTGGCCGGTACGTCTGTAACTTACCATTCCCTCTCTTTGTCGGTAAGTCCGACATTTACCACTTTCCCTCTAAATCGGTAAGTTTGAAACATACCGTTCTTCCTCTTGGTCGGTATGTCCAAAACTAACCATTCGCCCTCATGGTCCATAAGTGCGAAACATACCATTATCTCTCCTGGCCTGTAAGTCCGAAACATACCATTCTCCCTTAGGGTCGGTAAGTCCGAAATTAACCATTCTTCCTCATGGCCGTTAAGTCCGAAACTAAACATTCTCGCTTTTGGTCGGTACGTCTAAAACTTACCATTCTCTCCTCTTGCCGGTAAGTGTGAAACTTACCAATCTCCCTTTCAATCGGTAAGTCCGAAACTTACCACTCTCCCATTTGGCCAGTAAGTCCGAAACATACCATTCCCCCTTTTGGTCGGAAAGTCAGAAACTAACCATTCTCCCTCTTGGCCGGTTAGTCCAAAACTTACCAATCTCCCTTTTGGCCAGAAAATACGAAACATACCACTCTCCCTATTGACCAGTTAGTCTGAAACTTACCATTCTCCCTTTTGGTTGGTTAGTTCGAAACTTACCTTTCTCCCTTCTGGTCGGTAAGTCCAAAAACATACCGTTCTCGCTTTTGGTCGGTATGTCCGAGACTTACCATTCTCCCATTTGGCTGGTAGGTCCGAAACGTACCCCTCTCCCTTTATGCCAGTAACTTCGAAACTTACAATTCCTTCGCTTGGCTGGTAAGTTTGAATGTTACCATTCACTCCCAGGTCGGTAAGTCCGAACTAAACATTATCCACATTAGTCGGTCGGTAAGTTCGAAAGTTACCATTCTCCTTTTTGCCCGGTAAGTCTGAAACTTACCATTCTCCCATTTGGTCGGTAAGTCTGAAACTTACCAGTCCCCTTTTGACCGGTAATTCTGAAGCTTACCATTCCCCATTGGACCGGTTAGTTCGAAACTTACCATTCTCCCTTTTAGTAGATTAATCTGAAACTAACCATTCTACCGTTAGGTCGGTAAGACAGAGACTTACCATTCTACCTCGTGGTCGATAAGTCCGAAGCTTACCATTCTCCCTTTTGGCTGGTAAGTCCGAAAGTTACAATTCTCTCATTTGGTCGGTAAATCCGAAACTTACCATTCCTTCTTTTGGCCGGTAAGTTAGAAATTTACCATTCTACCTTTTGGTCGGTAAGCCTGAAACTTTCAATCCTCTCTTTTGGTCGGTAAGACCGAGACTTACCATTATCTCCTCTGGTCGGTGAGTCCAAAATTGACAACTCTCTCGTCTGGTTGGTAAGTCCAAAACTTACCATTCTCCATTTTGGTCACTAAGTCTGAAACTTACCACTATCTCCTCTAGTCGGTAAGTCCAAAATGTACCATTCACCATTTTGTTCGGTAGGTCCAAAACATACCAACCTCCCGTTTGGCTGTAAGTCCGAAACTAGACAATCATGCCTTTGGCCGGTAAGTCTGAAACTAACCATTATCCCTTTGGCTGGTAAGTCCGAAACCTACCATTCTCCCTTTTGCTCGGTAAGTCCAAAACTAAACATTCTCCCATTTGGTTGGTTAGTCTGAAACTTACCATTCTCCATCTTGGTCGGTATGTCCGAAACATACCATTCTCCCCTTTGGTTGTTTTGTCTGAAACTTACCATTCTCTCTTTTGGTCAGTAAGTCTAAAACTTAACTTTATCCCTCTTGTCGGTAAGTCCGAAACTTACCCATCTCCCTCTCGACCGGTAAGTCTGAAACTTACCATTCTCTTCTTTGGTCAGTAAGTCGGAAACTTACCATTCTCACTATTGGCCGGTTAATCCGAAACTTACTACTCTTCTATTTGCCCGGTAAGTCCGAAACTTACGATTCTCCCTTTTGGTCGGCAAGTCCGAAACTTACGATTCTCCCCTCAGGTCGATAAGTTCGAACTTACGATTCCCCCTTATTGTCGGTAAGTCTGAAACTTTACATTCTCCATTTTGGCCGGAAAGTCTGAAACTTACCATTCTTGCTTTTGGACGGTTAGTACGAAACTTAGCATTCCCTGTACGATAGGTCAATCCGAAAATTAACATTCCCCTTGTTGGTCGGTAAGCCCAAAACTTACCATTCTCCCTTTTGGTCGATAAGTTTAAGACTTACTATTCTCCCTTTTGCTCAGTATGTCTAAAGCTTACCATTCTCCCTCTTGGTCGTTAATTCCGAAACTTAACGTTCTCTCTCTTTATCGGTAAGTCCGAAATTTACCATTCTCCCTCTGGGTTAGTAAGTTCGAAACTTACTATTCTCCCACTTGGTCCGTACGTCCGAATCATACGATTCTCCCTCTTGGTCGGTTAGTCCAAAACTAACCATTCTCCTTATTGGACGGTAAGTCCGAAACTTACCATTCTCCCTTTTGGCCGGTAAGTCCGGAACTTACCATTCTCGCTTTTGGTTGGTAAGTCTGAAAATTAACTTTCTACCTTTCACCAATAAGTCCGGAACTTACCATTCTCCCTCTTGGTCGATATGTCCAAAACTTACCATTCTCCCTCTTGGTTGGTAAGTCCGAAACTTACCATACTCCCTCTTGGTCGGTAAGTCCGAAACTTACCATTCTCCCTCTTGGCTGGTAAGCCTGAAACTTACCATTCCCCCGTTTGGTCGATATGTTCAATTCTTACCATTCTCCCACTTAGCCGGTAAGTCTGAAACTTAACATTCTTCCCCTAGTCAGTAAGTCTGAATCTTACCATTCTCCTCTTTGGTAAGTTAGTCTGAAAGTTACCATTCTCCCGCTTGGCCGGTATGTCCGAAACATACCATTCTCCCCTTTGGTCGTTTTGTCAGAAACTTACCATTCTCTCTTTTGGTCGGTAAGTTTAAAAATTAACTTTATCCCTCTGGTCGGTAAGTCTGAAACTTACCCATCTCCCTCTCGGCCGGTAAGTCTGAAACTTACCATTCTCTTCTTTGGTCGGTAAGTCGGAAACTTACCATTCTCTCTATTGGCTGATAAGTCCGAAACTTACTACTCTTCCATTTGGCCGGTAAGTCCGAAACTTGCCATTCTCCCTTTTGGTCGGTAAGTCTGAAACTTACCATTCTCCCCTCATGTCGATAAGTCCGAAACTTACGATTCCCCCTTATGGTCGGTATGTCGGAGACTTTACATTCTCCCTTTTGGCCAGAAAATCCGAAACTTACCATTCTTGCTTTTGGACGGTAAGTACGAAACTTAGCATTCCCAGTACGGTAGGTTAGTCCAAAAATTACCATTCCCCTTCTTGGTCGGTAAGCCCAAAACTTACCATTCTCCCTTTTGGTCGGTAAGTTTGAGACTTACCATTCTCCCTTTTGCTCGGTATGTCTAAAGCTTACCATTCTCCCTCTTGGCCGTTAATTCCGAAACTTAACATTCTCTCTCTTTGTCAGTAAGTCCGAAATTTACCATTCTCCCTCTAGGTTGGTAAGTTCGAAACTTACTATTCTCCCACTTGGTCCGTACGTCTGAAACTTACGATTCTCCCTCTTGGTCGGTTAGTCCGAAACTAACCATTCTCCTTATTGGACGGTAAGTCTAAAACTTACCATTCTCCCTTTTGGCCGGTAAGTCCGTAACGTACCATTCTCCCTTTTGGTTGGTAAGTCTGAAACTTAACTTTCTACCTTTCGCAGGTAAGTTCGGAACTTACCATTCTCCCTCTTGGTCGATATGTTCGAAACTTACCATTCTCCCTCATGGTTGGTATGTCCGAAACTTACCATTCTCCCTCTTGGTCGGTAAGTCCAAAACTTACCATTCTCTCTCTTGGCTGGTAAGTCTAAAACTTACCATTACCCCATTTGGTCGATATGTTCGAATCTTAGCATTCTCTCTCTTAGCCGGTAAGTCTGAAACTTAACATTCTCCCCCTGGTCGGTAAGTCTGAATCTTACCATTCTCCTCCTTGGTAAGTTAGTCCGAAACTTACCATTCTCCATTTTGGCTGGTAAGTCCGAAACTTATCATTCCCAATTACGCCAGTAAGTCCGAAACTTACCAGACCCCTTTTGGGTGGTAAGTCCAAAACTTACCATTCCCCATTAGGCTAGTAAGCCCGAAACATACCAGTCCCCATTTGGGTAGTAAATCAGAAACTTACCAATCTCCTCTTTGGTCGATAAGTTCGAAACTTACCATTTTTTTCTTTGGTCGGTAAGTTCGAAACTTACCATTCTCTCTATTGGCCGGTAAGTCTAAAACTTACCACTCTTCTATTTGGCCGGTAAGTCTGAAACTTACCATTCTCTCTTTTGGTCGATAAGTCCGAAACTTAACGTTCTCCCACGGGGCGGCAAGTTTGAAACTTACCCTTCCCCCTCTCAGCCGGTAAGTCCGAAACTTACCATTCTCTCTATTGTTCGGTTAGTCCGAAACTTACCACTCTTTTGTTTGACCAGTAAGTCCGAAACTTACCATTCTCCCTTTTGGCCGGTAAGTCCAAGACTTACCATTCCCCTTTTGGTCGGTAAGTCCGAAACTTACAATTCTCCCTCTAGTTGGTAAGTCCAATACTTACCACTCTCCCTCTTGGTCGGTAAGTCCGTAACTTACCACTCTCCTACTTGGCTGGGAAGTCAGAAACTTACCATTGTCCTTCTCGACCGGTAAGTCTGAAACTTACCAATCTCCGCCTTGGTCAGTAAGTCCGAAAATTACCATTCTCCCACTACAACGGTATGTCCGAAACTTACCATTTTCCCGCTTGGTTGGTACGTCCAAAACGTACCATTCTCCCACTTAACGGTAAGTTCGAAACTTACCATTCTTCCCAATTCGCCTGTAAGTCTGAAACTTTCCATTCTCCCTCTTAGTTGGTAAGTCCGAAACTTACCATTCTCCCCTTTGGTCGGTAAGTCCAAAACTTACCATTCTTCCTCGGGTCAGTTAGTCCGAAACTTACCATTCTCCCTCTTGATGGAAAAGTCCGAAACTTTCCATTCTCCCTCTTGATGGAAAAGTCCGAAACTTACCATTCTCCCTCTTGGCCGGTGAGTCTGAAACCTACCATTCTCTCCTTTGGTCGGTAAGTCTGAAACTTACCATTCTTCCTCGGGTCGGTAAGTCCGAAACTTACCATTCTCCCTCATGGTCGGTAAGTCCGAGACTTACCATTCTCACACTTGGCCGGTAAGTCCGCAACTTACCATTCTCCCTCTTGCCTAGTAAGTCCGAAACTAACCATTCTCCCTCTCAGCCGGTAAGTTCGAAACTTACCATTCTCTCTATTGTTCGGTTAGTCCGAAACTTACCACTCTTTTGTTTGACCAGTAAGTCCGAAACTTACCATTCTCCCTTTTGGCCGGTAAGTCCAAGACTTACCATTCCCCTTTTGGTCGGTAAGTCCGAAACTTACAATTCTCCCTCTAGTTGGTAAGTCCAATACTTACCACTCTCCCTCTTGGTCGGTAAGTCCGTAACTTACCACTCTCCTACTTGGCTGGGAAGTCAGAAACTTACCATTGTCCTTCTCGACCGGTAAGTCTGAAACTTACCAATCTCCGCCTTGGTCAGTAAGTCCGAAAATTACCATTCTCCCACTACAACGGTATGTCCGAAACTTACCATTTTCCCGCTTGGTTGGTACGTCCAAAACGTACCATTCTCCCACTTAACGGTAAGTTCGAAACTTACCATTCATCCCAATTCGCCTGTAAGTCTGAAACTTTCCATTCTCCCTCTTAGTTGGTAAGTCTGAAACTTACCATTCTCCCTATTGGCCGGTAAGTCCGAAACTTACCATTCTCCCCTTTGGTCGGTAAGTCCAAAACTTACCATTCTTCCTCGGGTCAGTTAGTCCGAAACTTACCATTCTCCCTCTAGGCTGGATTGAACGAAACATACCATTCTCCCCTTTGGTTGTTAAGTCCGAAAATTAACATTCTCTCTTTTGGTTGGTAAGTCTGAAACTTAACGTTCTCCCACGGGTCGGCAAGTCCGAAACTTACCCTTCCCCCTCTCGGCTAGTAAGTTCGAAACTTACCAATCTCTTCTTTGGTCTGTAAGTCCGAAGCTTACCATTCATTCTATTGGTCGGTAAGTCCGAAATTTACCATTCTTCTGTTTGGCCGGTAAGTCTGAAAATTACCATTCTCCCTTTTGGTCGGTAAGTCTGAAACTTACTATTATCCCCTCTGGTTAGTAAGTCCAAAACTTACGATTCCCCATTTTTGTCGGTAAGTCCGAAACTTTACTTCTCCCTTTTGGCTAGAAAGTCTGAAACGTACCATTCTCGCTTTTGGACGGTAAGTACGAAACTTACAATTCTCCTTATGGCAGGTCAGTCCGAAACTTACCATTCCTCCATTCGGTTGGTAAGCTAAAAGCTTACCATTCTCCCTTTTGGTCGATAAGTTTGAGACATACCATTCTCTCATTTGGTCGGTAAGTCCGAAGCCAAGCATTCTCCCTCTTGGCCGTAATTTCGAAACATACCATTCTCTCTCATTGTCTGTAAGTTCAAAATTTACCGTTCTCCCGAAGGGTTGGTTAGTCCGAGACTAACCATTCTCACACATGGCCAGTAAGTCTGTAACATACCATTCTCTCTCTTGCTTGGTAAGTCCGAAACTTACCATTCTCCCGCCTGGTTGGTAAGTCCAAACTTTACCATTCTCCCAATTAGTCGTTAAGTCCGATACTTATCATTCACTCTCTTGGTCGTTAAGTCCGAAACATATCATTCCTTTTTTTGTCCGGTAAGTCCAAAACTTACCATTCTCCCTTTTTGCTGGTAAGTCCAAGACTTACCATTCTCCCTAGTGGTCGGTTAGTCTGAAACTAACAATTCTCCCTTTAGTTGGTAACTCCAAAACTTACCACTCTCCCTCTTGGTCGGTAAGTCCGTAACTTACCACTCTCCTACTTGGCCGGGAAGTCAAAAACTTACCATTTTCCCTCCAGGCCGGTAAGTCCGAAACTTACCATTCTCTGCCTTGGCCAGTAAGTCCGAAAATTACCATTCTCCCTCTACATCGGTATGTCCAAAACTTATCAATTTTCCACTTGGTTGGTACGTCCAAAACATACCATTTTCCCATTTAACGGTAAGTCTGAAACTTACCATTCTTCCCATTTCGCCCGTAAGTCTGAAGCTTTCCATTCTCTTTCTTAGTGGGTAAGTCTGAAACTTACCATTCGCCCTCTTGGCCGATAAGTCCGAAACTTACCATTCTCCCCTTTGGTCGGTAAGTCCAAAACTTACCATTCTTCCTTGGGTCGGTAAGACTGAAACTTACCATTCTCCCTCATGGTCGGTAAGTCCGAGACTTACCAATCTCACACTTGGCCGGTAAGTCTGCAACTTACCATTCTCCCTCTTGCCTAGTAAGTCTAAAACTTACCATTCTCCCTCTCGATTAGTATGTCTGAAATTTACCAATATCCCACTTGGTCGGTAAGTCTGAAACTTATCATTCTCCCACTAGGTCGGTATTTCCTAAACATACCATTCCTCTTTTTGGCCGGTTAGTCCTAAACAAACCGTTCTCCTGTTTCGTCGGTAAGTTAGAATCTAACCACTTTCCCTCTTGGTCAGTAAGTCCAAAACTTACCATTCTCCCCCTGTTCCGTAATTCAGAAACTTACCATTCACCTCTCTGGTCAGTAAGTCCGAACCTGCCATTCTCCCTTTTGACTCGACACTCCGAACCTTACCATTCCCCCTTTTGGCCGGTAAGTCCGAAACTTATCGTTCCCTTTTTGGCTGGTTAGTCTGAAACTTACCAATCTCTCTTTTGGTCGGTAAGTCCGAAACTTATAATTTTCCCATATGGTCAGTAAGTCCGAAACTTACCATTCTCCCTTTTGGTTGGTAAGTTCGAAACTTATCATTCTCCTTCTAAGGCTGGTAAGTCTGAAACTTACCTTTCCCCCTAATAGTCGGTATGTTTGGAACTTACCATTCCTTGTTTTAGTCAATAAGTCTGAAACTTACCATTCTCCCGTTTCGTTGGTAAGTCAGAGACTTACAATTCACCCTCTTGGTCGGTAAGTCCGAAGCTTACCATTCCCTCTCTTCACCGGCAAGTCCGAGTCATACCATTCTCCCTTTTGGTCGGTAAATCGCAAACTTACCATTCTCCCGTCTAGCCGGTAAGTCCAAAACTTACCATTCTCCCATTTCGTTGGTTAGTCTAAAACATACAATTCTCCCTCTGTTTGGTAATTCCAAAACGTACAACTCTCCCTCTTGGTCGGTTAGTCTGTAACTTACCACTATCCAACTTTGCCGGTAAGTCTGAAACTTACCATTTTCCCTCTTGGCCGGGAGTTCCGAAACTTACCATTCTCCCCCTTGGTCGGTAAGTCCGGAAATTACCATTCTCTATCTACGTCGGTATGTCCGAAACTTACCATTCTCCTGCTTGGTCGGTAAGTCCGAAACTTACCATTCACCCCTTGGATGTTAAGTCCGAAACTTACCATTCTTCCCTTTTGGCCAGTAAGTCCGGTACATACCATTCTCCCTCTTAGTGGGTAAGTCTGAAACTTATCATTCTCCCTCTTGGTCAGTGAGTCCAAAACTTACCATTCTCCCCTTTGGTCGGTAAGTCCGAGACTTACATTCTAACACTTGGCCGGTAAGTCCGCAACTTATCATTCTCCCTCTGGCTTAGTAAGTCCGATACTTACCATTCTACCTCTTGGTTGATAAGATTGAAATTTACCAATCTCCTACTTGGTCGGTAAGTCCGAAACTTACCAATCTCCCTCTTGGTGGGAAAATTTGAAACTTACCATTCTCCCTCTTGGCCGGTAAGTCCAAAACTAACCATTTGTCCCTTTGGTCGGTAAGTTAGAAACTTATCATTCTTCCCCTAGTCGGTAACACCGAAACATACCATTCTCTCTCATGGTCGGAAAGTCCGAGACTTACCATTCTTATACTTGGTCGGTATATCCACAACTTACCAATCCCCCTCTTGCTTGGTAAGTCCGAAACTTACCATTCTCCCTCTTGTTTGGTAATTCCGAAACTTACCAGTCTCCCTCTTTGTTGGTAAGTCCGAAATTTACCATTCTCCCACTTGGTCGGTAAGTCCTAAACATAACATTCTCCCTCTTGGTAGGTACGTCCGAAACATACCATTCCCCTTTTTGGCCGATAAGTCCGAAACTTATCATTCTCCCTTTTGTCCAGTAAGTCCAAAACTTACCATTTTCCCTTTTGGTCAGTTAGTCCGAAACATACAATTCTCCCTTTAGTTGGTAAGTCCAAAACTTACCACTCTCCCTCTAGGTCGGTAAGTCCGTAACTTACCACTCTCCTACATGGCCGGTAAGTCAGACACTTACCATTTTCCTTTCTTGATTGGTAAGTCCAAAACATACCATCCTCTCCTTGGTTAGTGAGTCCAAAAATTACCATTCTCCCTCTACGTCGGTATGTCTGAAACTTACCATTCTCCCGCTTGGTTGGTATGTCCGAAACGTACCATTCTCCCCTTTAACATTATGTCTCAAACTTACCATTCATCCCATTTGGCCCGTAAGTCCGAAACTTTCCATTCTCCCTCTTGATGGAAAAGTCCGAAACTTACCATTCTCCCTCTTGGCCGGTGAGTCTGAAACCTACCATTCTCTCCTTTGGTCGGTAAGTCTGAAACTTACCATTCTTCCTCGGGTCGGTAAGTCCGAAACTTACCATTCTCCCTCATGGTCGGTAAGTCCGAGACTTACCATTCTCACACTTGGCCGGTAAGTCCGCAACTTACCATTCTCCCTCTTGCCTAGTAAGTCCGAAACTAACCATTCTCCCTCTCAGTTGGTATGTCCGAAACTTACCATTCTCCCTCTAGGTCGGTATGTCCGAAACATACCATTCCTCTTTTTGGCCGATAAGTCCGAAACATACCATTCCTCTTTCTGGCCGGTAAGTCCGAAACATACCATTCTCCTGTTTGGTCGGTAAGTTCAAAACTAACCACTTTCCCTTTTGGTCGGTAAGTCCAAAACTTACTATTCTCCCCCTGGTCGGTAATTTCGAAACTTACCATTCTCAACTTTGGTCGGTAAGTCCGAAATTTGCCATTCTCCCTTTTAACTGGTAAGTCTGAACCTTACCATTCCCCCATTTGGCCGGTAAATACGAAACTTACCATTCCCCTTTTGGTTGGTAAGCTCGAAACTTACCATTCTCCCTTTTGGTCGGTAAGTCCGAAACTTATAATTTTCCCTTATGGTTGGTAAGTCTAAAACTTACCATTCTCCCTTTTGGTCGATTAGTTGAAAACTTAGCATTCTCCCTATTGGTCGGTAAGTCCGAAACATACCATTCTCCCTTTTTGCCAGTAAGTCCGAAACTTACCATTATTCCTCTGGTCAGTAAAACCGAAACATACCATTCTCTCTCAAGGTCGGTAAGTCTGAGACTTACCATTCTTACACTTGGCTGATATGTCCACAACTTACCATTCTCCCTCTTTCTTGGTAAGTCTGAAACTTACCATTCTCCCTCTTGCTTGGTAAGTCCGAAACATACCATTCTCCCTCTTGGTTGGTAAGTCCAAAATTTATCATTCTCCCACTTGGTCAGTAGGTCTGAAACTTACCATTCTCCCTCTTGGTCGGCATGTCCGAAACATACCATTCCCCTTTTTTGCCGATAAGTCCGAAACTTACCATTCTCATTTTTGGCCAGTAAGTCCAAAACTTACATTTCTCCCTTTTGGTTGGGTAGTCCGAAATTTACAATTCTCCCTCTTGTTGGAAAGTCCAAAACATACCACTCTCCCTCTAGGTCGGTAAGTCTGAAACTTACCACTCTCCTACTTGGCCGGTAAGTCAGAAACTTACCATTTTCCCTTCTTGGCTAGTAAGTCCGAAACTTACCATTCTCCCCCTTGGTCAGTAAGTCCGAACATTACCATTCTCCCTCTAAGTCGGTATGTCCGAAAATTACCATTCTCCCGCTTGGTTGTTAAGTCTAAAACGAACCATTCTCCCCATTAACGGTATGTCCGAAACTTACCATTCATCCCATTTGGCCCGTACGTCCGAAACTTTCCATTCTCTCTCTTGGTGGGTAAGTCTGAAACATACCATTCTCCCTCTTAGTTGGTAAGTCCGAAACTTACAATTCTCCCTCTTGGCCGGTATGTCCGAAACCTACCATTCTCTCCTTTGGTCGGTAAGTCCGAAACTTGCCTTTCTTCCACGGGTCGGTAAGACCAAAACATACCATTCTCCCTCATGGTCGGTAAGTTCAAGACTTACCAATCTCACACATGGCCGGTAAGTCCACAACTTACCATTCTCCCTCTTTCCAAGTAAGTCCGAAACTTACCGTTATCCTTATCAGTTGGTAAGTTTGAAATTTACCAATATCCCACTGGGTCGGTAAGTCCGAAACTTACCATTCTCCCTCTACGTCGGTATGTCCAAAACATACCATTCCTCTTTTCGACTGGTAGGTCCTAAACAAACCAGTCTCCTGTTTGGTCGGTAAGTTTGAAACTTACCACTTTCCCTTTTGGTCAGTAAGTCGAAAACTTACCATTCTCCCTCTGGTCGGTAATTCTGAAACTTACCATTCACCACTTTGGTCGGTAAGTCCGAAACTTGCCATTCTCTCTTTTAACTGGTAAGTCTGAACCTTACCATTCCCCCATTTGGCCGGTAAGTCTGAAACTTACCATTCCCCTTTTGGCCGGTAAGTCTGAAACTTATCGTTCTCCCTTTTGGTCGGTAAGTCCAAAACATTTAATTTTCCCCTATGGTTGGTATGTCTGAAACTTACCATTCTCTCTTTTGGTCGATTAGTCCAAAACTTAGCATTCTCCCTTTTGGTCGGTAAGACCGAAACTTACCAATCTCCCTTTTGGCCAATAAGTCCGAAACTTACCATTCTCCCTCATAGTGGGTAAGTCTGAAACTTACCATTCTCCCCTTTGGTCGGTACGTCTGAAAATTATCATTCTTCCTCTAGTCGGTAAGACCGAAACATACCATTCTCTCTCATTATGGTAAGTCCGAGACTTACCATTCTTACACTTGGCTGGTAAGTCCGCAACTTACCGTTCTGCCTCTTGCTTTGTAAGTCTGAAACTTACCATTCTTCCTCTTGCTGGGTAAGTTCGAAACCTACCATTCTCCCTCTTGGTTGGTAAGTCCGAAATTTACCATTCTTCCACTTGATCGGTAAGTCTGAAACTTGCCATTCACTCTCTTGGTCGGTAAGTCCGAAACGTACCATTCCCCTTTCGTGCCAGTAAGTCCAAAACTTACCATTCGCCCTTTTGGTCGGTTTGTCCGAAACTTACAATTCTCCCTCTTGTTGGTAAGTCCAAAACTTACCACTCTCCCTCTTGGTCGGTAAGTCTGTAACTTACCACTCTCCTAATTGGCCGATAAGTCAGAAACTTACCATTTTCCCTTCTTGGCAGGTAAGTCCGAAAATTACCATTCTCCCCCTTGGTCAGTAATTCCGAAAATTACCATTCTCCCTCTACGTCGGTATGTCCGAAAATTACCATTCTCCCGCTTGGTTGGTAAGTCCGAAACGTACCATTCTCTCCTTTAACGGCATGTCTGAAACTTACCAATCTTCCCATTTGGCCCGTAAGTCTGAAACCTTCCTTTCTCCCACTTGGTGGGTAAGTCTGGAACTTACCATTCTCGCTCTTGGCCAGTAAGTCCGAAACCTACCATTCTCTCCTTTGGTCGGTAAGTCCGAAACTTACCATTCTTCCATGGGTCGGTAAGACCAAAACTTACCATTCACCCTCATGGTCGGTAAGTCCGAGACATACCATTCTCACACTTGGCTGGTAAGTCCGCAACTTACCATTCTCCCTCTTGCCTTGTAAGTCCAAATTGTCCCTCTCGGTTGGTATGTCCGACATTTACAATTATCCTACTTGGTCGTTAAGTCCGAAACTTACCATTCTCCCTCTAGGTCGGTATGTTTGAAACAATCCATTCCTCCTTTTGGCTGGTAAGTCTGAAACATATCATTCTCCTGTTTGGTCGGTAAGTTCGAAACTTACCACTTTCCCTCTTGGTTGGTAAGTCAAAAACTTACCATTCCACCTGGTCGGTAATTATGAAACTTACCATTCTCCTCTTTAGTCGGGAAGTCTGAAACTTGCCGTTTTTCCTTTTAACTGGTAAGTTCGAACCTTACAATTCCCACTTTTGGCCGGTAAGTCCGAAACTTACCATTCCCCGTTTGGCCGGTATGTCCGAAACTTACCATTCTCCCTTTTGGTCGGTAAGTCCGAAACTTATAATTTTCCCTTATGGTTTGTTAGTTTGAAACTTACCATTCTCTCTTTTGTTTGTTTAGTCCAAAATATACCACTCTCCTTCTTGGTCGGTAAGTCTGAAACTTAACACTCACTCATTTGGCTGATATGTCCAAAACTTACCATTCACCCTCTAGGTAGGTATGTCTGAAACTTACCATTCTCCCTCTTGGTCGGTCAGTCTGAAACTTACCATTCTCCCTATTTGAGGGTTAGACCAAAACTTACAATTCTCCCTCTAGGCCGACAAGTCCGAAACTTACCATTCTCCCGTTTGGTCGGTAAGTCAGAAACTTACCATTCTCCCCTCTGGCCGATAAGTCTGAAACTTACAAATCTCCCTTTCTTTCTGTAAGTTCGAAACTTACCACTCTCCCGTTTGGTCGGTAAGTCTGAAACTAACCATTCTTCCTTCTGGCTGGTATGTCCAAAACCTACCATTCTCGCTTTTGGCCGGTAAGTCAGAAACTTACCTATCCCTTGTCGGCCGGTATGACCGAAACTTACCATTCGTTCATTTGGTCGGTAAGTCTGAAACTTACCATTCTCCCTATTGGCTGGTAAGTCTGAAACTTACCACTCTCCCATTTGGCTGGTAAGTCCGAAACTTACCATTCCCCCTTTTGGTCGGTATATCCAAAACTTACCATTCTCCCCTCTCGCTGGTAAGTCGGAAACTTATGATTCCCCTTTTTGGTCGGTAAGTCCGAGACATAACGTTCTCCCAATTGGTCGGTATGTCTGAAACCTACAATTCTCTCTTTTGGCTGGTAAGTCCGAAATTACCATCCCCCTTTCACCAGTTAGTCTGAAACATACCATTCCTCCTTTTGGTCGGAAAGTCCGAAACTAACCATTCTCCCCCTTGGCCGGTTAGTCCGAAACTTACCAGTCTCCCGTTTGGCCAGAGAATCCAAAACATACCACGCTCCTTATTGGCCAGTTAGTCCGAAACTTACCATTCTCCCGTTTGGTCAGTTAGTCCGAAACTTACCATTCTCACTTCTGGTCAGTAAGTCCAAAAACATACCGTTCTCGCTTTTGGTCGGTATGTCCAAGACTTACCATTTTCCCATTTGGCTGGTAGGACCGAAACGTACCACTCTCCCTTTATGCCGGTAACTTCGAAACTTGCCATTCCTTCGCTTGGCTGGTAAGTTTGAAAGTTACCATTCTCTCCCAGGTCGGTAAGTCCGAAATTACCATCCCCATTTCGCCAGTTAGCTTGAAACTTACCATTCTCCCTTTTTGTCGGTAAGTCCAAATCTTACAATTCTCTTTTTTGGTTGGTAAGTCTGAAACTCACCATACTCCCGTTTGGTATGTAATTCCGAAACTAACCATTCTCCCACTTGGCCTGTACGTCTGAAACTTACCATTCCCTCTCTTTGTCGGTAAGTCCGAAATTTACCACTTTCCCTCTAAATCGGTAAGTTTGAAACTTAAAACTTACCGTTCTTCCTCTTGGTCGGTATGTCCGAAACTAACCATTCTCCCTCATGGTCCATAAGTGCGAAACATACCATTCTCTCTCATGGCCGGTAAGTCCGAAACATACCATTCTCCCTCATAGCCGGTAAGTCCGAAATTAACCATTCTTCCTCTTGGCCGTTAAGTCCAAAACTAACCATTCTCCCGTTTGGTCGGTACGTCCGAAACTTACCATTCTCCCCTCTTGCCGGTAAGTGTGAAACTTACCAATCCCCCTTTCGATCGGTAAGTCCGAAACTTACCACTCTCCCTTTTGGCCGGTAAGTCCGAAACATACCATTCCCCCTTTTGGTTGGAAAGTCTGAAACTAACCATTCTCCCTCTTGGCCAGTTAGTCTGAAACTTACCAGTCTCCCTTTTTGCCAGAAAATCCAAAACATACCACTCTCCCTATTGGCCATTTAGTCCGAAACTTACCATTCTCCCTTTTGGTTGGTTAGTCCGAAACTTACCTTTCTCCCCTCTGGTCGGTAAGTCTAAAAACATACCGTTCTCACTTTTGGTCGGTATGTCCGAGACTTACCATTCTCCCATTTGACTGGTAGGTCCGAAACGTACCACTCTCCCATTATGCCGGTAACTTCGAAACTTACAATTCCTTCACTTGGCTGGTAAGTTTGAAAGTTACCATTCTCTCCTAGGTCGGTAAGTCCAAAACTAACCATTATCCACATTAGTCGGTCGGTAAGTTCGAAACTTACCATTCTCCTTTTTTCCCGGTAAGTCCGAAACTTACCATTATCCCTTTTAGTTGATTAATCTGAAACTTACTATTCTACCGTTAGGTCGGTAAGACAGAGACTTACCATTCTACCGTTAGGTCGGTAAGACAGAGACTTACCATTCTACCTCGTGGTCGATAAGTCCGAAGCTTACCATTCTCCCTTTTGGCCGGGAAGTCTGAAAGTTACAATTCTCTCCTTTGGTCGGTAAATCCGAAACTTACCATTCCTTCTTTTGGCCGGTAAGTTTGAAAATTACCATTCTATCTTTTGGTCGGTAAGTCTGAAACTTTCAATCCTCCATTTTGGTCGGTAAGACCGAGACTTACCATTATCTCCTCTAGTCGGTTAGTCCAAAACTGACCACTCTCTCGTCTGGTTGGTAAGTCCAAAACTTACCATTCTCCATTTTGGTCACTAAGTCTGAAACTTACCACTCTCTCCTCTAGTCGGTAAGTCCAAAACGTACCATTCACCATTTTGTTCGGCAGGTCCAAAACATACCAACCTCCCGTTTGGCTGTAAGTCCGAAACTAGACAATCTTGCCTTTGGCCGGTAAGTCCGAAACTAACCATTATCCCTTTGGCTGGTAAGTCCGAAACCTACCATTCTCCCTTTTGCTCGGTAAGTCCAAAACTAAACATTCTCCCATTTGGTTGGTCAGTCTGAAACTTACCATTCACCCTCTTGTCCGGTATGTCCGAAACATACCATTCTCCACTTTGGTCGTTTTGTCTGAAACTTACCATTCTCTCTTTTGGTCGGTAAGTCAAAAACTTAACTTTATCCCTCTAGTCGGTAAGTCCGAAACTTACCCATCTCCCTCTCGGCCGGTAAGTCTGAAACTTACCATTCTCTTCTTTGGTCAGTAAGTCGGAAACTTACCATTCTCTCTATTGGCCGGTAAGTCCGAAACTTACTACTCTTCCATTTGATCGGTAAGTCCGAAACTTACCATTCTCCCATTTGGTCGGCAAGTCGAAAACTTACCATTCTCCCCTCAGGTCGATAAGTCCGAAACTTACGATTCCCCCTTATTGTCGGTAAGTCTGAAACTTTACATTCTCCATTTTGGCCGGAAAGTCTGAAACTTACCATTCTTTCTTTTGGACGGTAAGTACAAAACTTAGCATTCCCTATACGGTAGGTCAGTTTGAAAATTAACATTCCACTTGTTGGTCGGTAAGCCCAAAACTTACCATTCTCCCTTTTCGTCGGTAAGTTTGAGACTTACCATTCTCCCTTCTGCTCGGTTTGTCAAAAGCTTACCATTCTCCCTCTTGGCCGTTAATTCCGAAACTAAACATTCTCTCTCTTTGTCGGTAAGTCTGAAATTTACCATTCTCCCTCTAGGTTGGTAAGTTCGAAACTTACTATTCTCCCACTTGGTCCGTACGTTCGAAACTTACGATTCTCCCTCTTGGTCGGTTAGTCCGAAACTAACCATTCTCCTTATTGGACGGTAAGTCTAAAACTTACCATTCTCCCTTTTGGCCGGTAAGTCCGGAACTTACCATTCTCCCTTTTGGTTGGTAAGTCTAAAACTTAACTTTCTACCTTTGGCCGGTAAGTCCAGAACTTACCATTCTCCCTCTTGGTCGATATGTTCGAAACTTACCATTCTCCCTCTTGGTTGGTAAGTACGAAACTTATCATTCTCCCTCTTGGTCGGTAAGTCCGAAACTTATCATTCTCCCTCTTGGCTAGTAAGTCCGAAACTTACCATTCCCCCGTTTGGTCGATATGTTCGAATCTTACCATTCTCCCACTTAGCCGGTAAGTCTGAAACTTAACATTCTTCCCCTGGTCGGTAAGTCTGAATCTTACCATTCTCCTCTTTTGTAAGTTAGTCTGAAACTTACCATTCTCCCGCTTGGCCGATATGTCCAAAACATATCATTCTCCCCTTTGGTCGTTTTGTCCAAAACTTACCATTCCCTCTTTTGGTCGGTAAGTTTAAAACTTAACTTTATCCCTCTGGTCGGTAAGTCCAAAACTTACCCATCTCCCTCTCGGCCGGTAAGTCTGAAACTTACCATTCGCTTCTTTTGTCGGTAAGTCGGAAACTTACCATTCTCTCTTAGTCAGTAAGTCCAAAATTTACCCCTCTCTCACTAGGTCGGTAAGCTCGAAACATACCATTCTCCCTCTTGGTCGGTAAGTCTGAAACTTATCATTCTCCCTCATGGTCTGTATGTCCGAAACATACCATTCTCCCTCATGGCTGGTAAGTTCGAAACTTATAATTGTCCCTCTTGGCCGGTAATCCCAAAACTTACAATTCATGCTTTTGGCTGGTAAGTCTGAAACTTACGATCCCCCTTTGGCTGGCTAGTCCGAAACCTACCATTCTCCCATTTGGTCGGTATGTCCAATTCTTACAATTCTCCCTTTTGGTCGGTATGTCAGAAACTTACCATACTCCCATTTGGTTTGTATGTCCTGAACTTACCATTCTCTCTCTTTGTCGGTAAGTCCAAAATTTACCACTCTCCATCTAGGTCGGTAAGCTTGAAACTTACCATCTCCCTCTTGGTCGGTAAGTCTGAAACTTACCATTCTCCCTCATGGTCCATAAGTCTGAAACTTACCATTCTCCCTCATGGTCGGAAAGTCCTAAACTTACCATTCTCCCTCTTGGTTGTTAAGTCCAAAATTCATCATTCTCCCTTTAGCACGGTAAGTCCGAAACTTACAATTCTCGCTTTTGGCCTGTAAGTCCGAAACTAACCATCCCACATTGGCCGATTAGTCTAATACCCTTTTGGTCGGTAAATCCATAACTTACAATTCTCCCTTTTGGTCGGTAAGTCTGAAACTTACCATACTCCCATTTGGTCGGTAAGTGAGAAACTTACCATTCTCCCCCTTGATCGGTAACTCCAAAACTTACCATTCTCTTCTTTCTTGGTAAGTCTGAAATTTACCACTCATCCTCTGGGTCAGTAAGTTCGAAACTTACTAGTCTCTCACTTGGTCGGTAAGTTCCAAAGTTACCATTCTCCCTAACGGTTCTTAAGTCTGAAATATACCATTCTCCCTCAAGACCGGTAAGTCCGAAACTTACCATTATCCCTATTGGCTGGTAAGTCCGAAACTTACCACTTTCCCATTTGGCCGGTAAGTCCGAAACATACCATTCTCCCTTTTGGTCGGTAAGTCTGAAACTTAACAATCTCCATTCTGACCGGTAAGTCCGAATCTCAACATTCTCCCTCTTAGCCGGTTAGTCCAAAACGTACCATTCAACCTCATGGCTGGTATGTCCGAAACTTACCATTCTCCCTCTTGGTCGGTAAGGCTAAAATGTACCATTCTCCCTAATTGCCGGTAAGTCTGAAAGTTACCACTCTCTCATTTGGCCGGTAAGTCCAAAACTTACCATTCTCCCTTTTAGTCGATATGTCTGAAACTTACCATTCTCCCCTCTCATCGGTAAGTCCGAAACTTATGATTCCCCTTCTTGGTCGGTATGTCCGAAACTTAACATTCTCCCATTTGGCTGGTAAGTCTGAAACTTACAATTCTCGCTTTTGCCGATAAGTCCAAACAAACCATCCCACTTTGGCCAGTTAGTCTGAAACATACTATTCTCCCTTTTGGTCGGTAAGTCCAACACTTACTATTCCTCCCTTTTGGTCAGTAAGTCAGAAACTTACCATACTCCTGTTTGGTCAGTAAGTCAAAAACTTACCATTCTCCCTATTGGCTGGTAAGTGCAAAACTTACCATTCTCTCTCTTTGTTGGTAAGTCCAAAATTTAGCACTCTCCCACTAGGTCGGTAAGTTCAAATCTTAACATTCTTTCACTTTGTCGGTAAGTCTAAAACTTACCATTCTCCCTCATGGTCCGTAAGTCTGAAACTTACCATTCTCCCTCATGGCCGGTAAGTCCGAAACGTGCCATTCATCCTCTTGACCGTAAGTCCGAAAGTTATCATTCTCATTCTTGGCCTTTAAGTCCGAAACTTACCATTCTCCCTTTTGGTTGGTAAGTCTGAAACTCATCATTCTCCCCTTTAGCTGGTAAGTCTGAAACTTACCAATCTCCTAATTGATCGGTAAGTTCGAAACATACAACTCTCCCTTTTGGTCGGTTAGTCTGAAACTAAGCTTTCTTCCTTTTGGCTGGTATGACCAAAACTTACCATTCTCGTGTCTGGCCGGTAAGTTAGAAACTTACCAATCCGCCGCCTGTCGGTAAGTCCTAAACTTACCACTCTCCAATTTGGTCGGTAAGTCTGAAACTTACCATTCTCCCTAATGGCCAGTAAGTCCAAAACTTACCACTCTCCCATTTGTCTGGTAAGTCTGAAACTGACCATTCTCCCTAATGGCCAGTAAGTCTGAAACTTACCACTCTCCCATTTGGGCGGTAAGTCTGAAAGTTACCATTCTCCATTTTGGTCGGTAAGTTAGAAACTTACTAATCTCCCCTCTAGCTGGTAAGTCTGAATCATACCATTCTCCCTCTTGGCCGGTAAGTCCAAAACTTACCATTCTACCTCTTGACTGATAAGTTTGAAACATACCATTCTCCATCTAGGTCGGTAAGTATGAAATATATCATTCACCCACTTGGTCGGTAAGTCCGAAACTTACCATTCTCCTATGTGGTCGGTTAGTCCAAAACTTACCATTCTACCATTTGGCCGATAAGTCCGAAACTTATCATTTTCAATTTTTACCGGGGATTCTGAAGCTTACCATTGCCCTTTTTGCCGGTAAGTCCAAAACTTACAAATCCCATTTTGGGCAGTAAGACCGAAACATACAATTCTCCTCTTTGGTCGATAAGTCTGAAACTTACCACTCTCTCATTTTACCGGTAAGTCCGAAACTTACCAGTCTCCCATTTGGCCGGTAACTCCGAAACTTACCACTCTCCCTTTTGGTCGGTATCTCTGGAACTTACCATTCACCCCTCTCGTTGGTATGTCTGAAACTTACGATTCCCCTTTTTAGTTGGTAAGTTCGAAACTTAACATTCTCCCTCATGGTCGGTAAGTCCGATACTTACCATTTTCCCTCTTGGCCGGTAAGTCCCAAAGTTTCCATTCTCCCTCTTGGCTGTTAAGTCTGAAACTTACCATTCATCCTTTTAGTCAGTAAGTCCGAAACTTACTATTCTCCCCTCAGGCTGATAAGTCTGAAACTTACAAATCTCCCATTCCATCGGCAAGCCCAAAACTTACAATTCTTGCTTTTGGCCGGTAAGACTGAAACTTACCATCCCCCTTTGGCCAGCTAGTCTAAAACCTACCATTCTCCCTTTTGGTCGGTATGTCCAATACTAACAATTCTCCCGTTTGGTCAGTATGTCAGAAACTTACCATACTCCCATTAGGTTTGTAGGTCCGATACTTACCATACTCCCATTAGGTTTGTAGGTCCGAAACTTACCATTCTCTCTCTTTGTCGGTAAGTCCAAAATTTACCACTTTCCCTTAAGGTCGGTAAGCTCGAAACTTACCATTCTCCCTCTTGGTCGGTAAATCTGAAACTTACCTTTCTCCCTCAAGTACCGTAAGCCTGAAACATACCATTCTCCCTCACGGCCGGAAAGTCAGAAACTTACCATTCTCCCTCTTGGCCATTAAGTCCAAAATTTAGCATTCTCCCTTTTGGACGGTAAGTCCGAAACTTACAATTCTCGCTTTTGGCCGGTAAGTCCGAAACTAACCATCCCACTTTGGCCGGTTAGTCCGATAATTACCAATCACCCTTTTGGTTGGTAAATCCAAAACTTACAATTCTCCCTTTTGGTCGGTAAGTCTGAAACTTACCATACTCCCATTTGGTTGGTAAGTCAAAAACTTACCATTCACCCTCCTGAGCGGTAAGACCTAAACATACAATTCTCTCTCTTTGTCGGTAAGTCTGACATTTACCACTCACCCTCTAGGTCGGTATGTTCGAAACATACCATTCGATTTCTTAGTCAGTAAGTCCAAAACTTACCATTCCCCCTAACGGTTCATAAGTCCGAAATATATCATTCTCCCTCATGGCCGATAAGTCCGAAACTTACCATTCTCCCTTTTGGCCGATAAGTCCGAAACATAACAATCTCCCTTTTGGCCGGTAAGTCCGAATCTCACCATTCTCCCTCTTAGCCGGTTAGTCCAATACTTACCATTCAACCTCATGGCTGGTAAGCCCGTAACTTACCATTCTCCCTCTTAGTCGGTAAGTATGAGTTATATCATTCTCCCTTATGGCCGGTAAGTCCGAAACTTACCACTCTTCCATTTGGCCGGTAAGTCTGAAACTTACCATTCTCCCTTTTAGTCGGTATGTCTGAAACTAACCATTTTCCCCTCTCATCAGTAAGTCTGAAATTTACCACTCACCCTCTGGGTCGGTAAGTTCGAAACTTACCATTCTTTCTCTTGGTCGGTTAGTCCGAAACTTATCATTCTCCCTAACGGTTCATATGTCCGAAATATACCATTCTCCCTCATGGCCAGTAAGTCCGAAACATACCATTCTCCCTATTGGTCGGTAATTCCGAATCTTACCACTCTCCCATTTGGCCGGTAAGTCCGAAACATACCATTCTCCCTTTTGGTCGGTAAGTCCGAAACTTAACAATCTCCCTTTTTTCCAATAAGTCTGAATCTCACCATTCTCCCTCTTAACCGATTAGTCCAAAACTTACCCTTCAACCTCATAGTTGGTAAGTCCGAAACTTATCATTCTCCCTCCTGGTCCAAAACTTACCACTCTCCCATTCGGCCGGTAAGTCTGAAACTTACCATTCTCCCTTTTGGTCGGTATGTCCGAAACTAACCATTTTCCTCTCTAATCGGTAAGCCTGAAACTTACGATTCACATTTTTGGTCGGTATATCCGAAACTAAACATTCTCCCATTTGGTAGGTAAGTCCGAAACTTACAATTATCGCTTTTGGCTGGTAAGTCCGAAACAAACCATCCCACATTGGCCAGTTAGTCCAAAACTTATCTTTCTCCCTTTTTGTCGGTAAGTCAGAAACTTACCATACTCCCATTTGGTCTGTAAGTCAGAAACTTACCATTCTCCCGTTTGGTCTGTAAGTCAGAAACTTACCATTCTCCCTCTTGGCCGATAAATGTGAAACTTATCGTTCTCTCTCTTTGTCGGTAAGACCGATTTTTACCACTCTCCCACTGGGTCGAAGAGTTCGAATCTAACCATTCTTTCTCTTTGTCGGTAAGTCCGAAACTTACCATTCTCCCTCATGGTCCGTAAGTCCGAAACTTACCATTCTCCCTCATGGCCGGTAATCCAAAACGTACCAATCATCCACTTGACTGCTAAGTCCAAAATTAACCATTCCCCCTCTTGGCCGTTAACTTAGAAACTTACTATTCTCCCTTTTGATCGGTAAGTCCGAAACTCATCATTCTCCCCACTGACCGGTAAGTTCGAAACATACCAATCTCCCAATTGGTCGGTGAGTTCGAAACTTACCACTCTCCCTTTTGGTCGGTAAGTTCGAAACTAACCATTCTTTTTTTTGGCTGGTATGTCCAAAACTTATCATTCTCGCTTTTGGCAGGTAAGTGAGATACATACCTATCCCCTGTCAGCCGGTAAGTCCGAAACTTACCATTCCCTCTTTTGGTCGGTTAGTCCGAAACTTACCATTCTCCCTATTGGCCGGTAAGTTAAAAACTTACCACTCTCCCATTTGGCCGGTAAGTCTGAAACTTACCATTCTCCCTTTTAGTCAAAAACTCTGAAA
This sequence comes from Posidonia australis, assembly GCA_024699735.1. Taxonomy (NCBI): domain Eukaryota; kingdom Viridiplantae; phylum Streptophyta; class Magnoliopsida; order Alismatales; family Posidoniaceae; genus Posidonia; species Posidonia australis. The sequence continues at coordinate 20,731 of JAMKQA010000991.1, read as the reverse complement.
CTTACCAATTTCCCCACTGGCCAGTATGTCCAAATCTTACCATTCACCCTCTTGGCCGGTAAGTCTAAAACTTACCATTCTACCTCTTGGCTGGTAAGTCTAAAACTTACCAATTTCCCCACTGGCCAGTATGTCCAAATCTTACCATTCACCCTCTTGGCCGGTAAGTCTAAAACTTACCATTCTACCTCTTGGCTGGTAAGTCCGAAACATACCATTGTCCCTTTAGGTCGGTAAGTGTGAAATATACCATTCACCCACTTGGTTAGTAAGTCCGAAACTTACCATTCTCCTCTTTGGTCGTTAAGTCCAAAACTTACCATTCTCCCATTTGGCCGGTAAGTCCAAAACTTACAAATCCCCTTTTGGCCAGTAAGTCCAAAACTTACAATTCTCCTCTTTGGTCGGTAAGTCCAAAACTTACAATTCTCCAATTTGGCCGGTAAGTCCGAAACTTACCACTATCCCTTTTGGCCGGTAAGTCTAAAATTTAACACTCGCCCATTTGGCTGATATGTCTGAAACTTACCGTTCTCCAACATGGTCTGTATGTCTGAAACCTATGATTCTTTCTCATGGCTGGTAAGTCCGAAACTTTCCATTCTCCCTCTTGGTTGGTAAGTCTGAAATATACCATTCTCCCTAATGGCCGGTAAGTCCGAAACTTACCACTCTCCCATTTGGCCAGTAAGTCTGAAACTTACCATTCTCCCTTTTGGTCGGTATGTCCGAAACTTACCATTCTACCCTCTCATCGGTATGTTCGAAAATTACAATTCCCCTTTTTGGCCTGTATGTCCGAAACTTAACATTCTCCATTTTGGCCGGTAAGTCCGAAACTTACAATTCTCGCTTTTGGCCGGTAAGTCCGAAACAAACCGTCCCACTTTGGCTGGTTAGTCCGAAACTTATCATTCTCCCTTTTGGTCGGTAAATCCGAAACTCATCATTCGACCCTCTAACCAGGAAGTCCGAAACTTACAATTCATGCATTTGGCCGGTAAGTCCAAAACTTAGCATCCCACTTTGGCTGGTTATTCCAAAACTTACCATTCTCTGTTTTGGTCAGTAACTCCAAAACTTAAAATTCTCCCTTTTGGTCGGTAAGTCCGAAACTTACCATATGCCCATTTGGTCTGTATGTCAGAAACTTAGTATTCTCCCTCTTTGCCGGTAAGTCCGAAACTAACCATTCTCTCTCATCATCGGTAAGTCCGAAATTTTCCACTCTCCCTTTAGGTCGGTATGTTTGAAACTTACCAGTCAATCTCTTGGTCGGTAAGTCCAAAACTTACCATTCACCCTCATGGTCCGTATGTCCGAACCTTACCACTCTCCCTCATGGCCGGTAAGTCCAAAACTTACCATTCTCCCAATTGGCTGGTATGTCTGAAACTTACCACTCTCCCACTTGGCTGGTAAGTCCGAAACTTGCCATTCACCCTCTTGATCGGTAAGTCTGAAACTTACCATTCCCTCTCTTTGTTGGTAGGTCTACCACTCACCCTCTGGGTCGGTAAGTTTGAAACTTACCAGTCTTTCTCTTGGTCTGTAAGTCCGAAACTTACCATTCTCCCTAACGGTCTGTAAGTCCGAAATATATCATTCTCCCTCATGGTCGGTAAGTCCGAAATTTACCATTCTCCCTATTGGTCGGTAAGTCCGAAACTTGTCATTCACCCTCTTGATCGGTAAGTCCGAAACTCACCATTCTCTCTCTTTGTTGGTAAGTCTACCACTCACCCTCCGAGTCGGTTAGTTCGAAACTTACCAGTCTTTCTCTTGGTCGGTAAGTCCGAAACTTACCATTCTCCCTAACAATCCGTAAGTCCGAAATATGTCATTCTCTCTCATGGCGGTAAGTCTGAAACTTACCATTCTCCCTATTGGTCGGTAAGTTCGAACCTTACCACTTTCCCATTTGGCCAGTAAGTTCGAAACTTACCATTCTCCCTTGTGGTCGGTACGTCCGAAACTTAACAATCTCCCTTCTAGCCAGTAAGTCCGAATCTCACCATTCTCCCTCTTAGCCGATTAGTCCGAAACATATAATTCAACCTCAAGGCTGGTATGTCCGAAACTTAATAGTCTCCCTCTACGTTGGTAAGTCTGAAATATACCATTCTCCTTAAGGATGGTTTGTCCGAAACTTACCACTCTACCATACGACCAGTAAGTCAAAAACTGACCATTCTACCTATTGGTCGTTATGTCCGAAACTTACCATTCTCCCCTCTCATCGGTAAGTCCGAAACTTACGATTCCCTTTTCGGTCGGTATGTCCGAAACTTAACATTCTCCCTTTTGGCCGGTATGTCCGAAACTTACAATTCTCGCTTTTGGCCGGTATGTCCGAAACAAACCATTCTCCATTTTGGTCCGTAAGTCCAACTCTTACTACTCTTCCATTTGGTTGGTAAGTCAGAAACTTATCATACTCCCGTTTGGTCAGTAAGTCAAAAACTTACCATTCTCCCTCTCGACCGGTAAGTGCGAAACATACCATTCTCTCTCTTTATTGGTAAGTCTGAAATTTACTACTCTCGCATTGGGTAGGTAAGTTCGAATCTTACCATTCTTTCTCTTTGTCGGTAAGTCAGAAACATACCAGTCTCCCTCACGGTCCGTAAGTCCGAAACTAACCATTCTCCCTCATGGCCGGTAAGTCCGAAAAGTGCCATTTACCCTAATGACCGGTAAGTCCAAAATTTACCATTCTCCCTCATGGCCGTTAAGTCTGAAACTTACCATTCTCCCTTTTGGTCGGTAAGTCCGAAACTCATCATTCTACCCTCCGACTGGTTAGTCCGAAACTTACCAATTTCCCAAATGATCAGTATGTTCAAAACATACCACTCTCCCTTTTGGTCGGTAAGTCCAAAACTTACAATTCTTGCTTTTGGCCGGCTAGTCAGAAACTTAGCAATCTCCCTTTTGGTCGATATGTCTAAAACTTACAATTCTCCCTTTTGGTCAGTATGACCGAAACTTATCATACTCCCGTTTGGTTTGAAAGTCCGAAACTTACCATTCTCTCTCTTTGTCGGTAACTCCAAAATTATTCACTCTCCCTTTGGGTCGGTAAGCTCGAATCTTACCATTCTCCCTCTTGGTCGATAAGTCTGAAACTTACCATTCTCCCTCGTGGTCCATAACTCCGAAACTTACCATTCTCCTTCATGGCCGGTAAGTCCAAAACTTACCATTCTCCCTCTTGGCCGTTAAGTCCAAAACTTACCATTCTCCCTTTTGGTCGGTAAGTCTGAAACTAACAATTCTCACTTTTGGAATATAAGTTCGAAACTAACCATCCCACTTTGGCTGGTTAGTCTGATACTTACCATTCTCCCTATTGGTCAGTAAGTCCAAAACTTACAATTCTCCCTTTTGGACAATAAGTCAAAAACTTAGCATTCACCCTCTTGATCGATAAGTCCAAAACTTACCATTCTCTCTCTTTACCGGTAAGTCTGAAATTTACCACTCACCCTCTGTGTCGGTAAGTTCGAAACTTACCTTTCTTTCTCTTAGTCGGTAAGTTTGTAAGTACCATTCCCCTTAACAGTCCGTAAGTTTGAAATATACCATTCTCCCTCATGGTCGGTAAGTCTGAAACTTACCAAACTCCCAATTGGTCTGTAAGTTCGAAACATACCACTCTCCCTTATGATCGATCGGTAAGTCCGAAACAAACCATTCTTCTATTTGGCTGGTATGTCCAAAACTTACTATTCTCGCTTTTGGATTGGTAAGTTAGAAACTTACCAATCCCCCGTTAGCCAGTAAGTCTGAAACTTACCATTCTCTCTTTTGGTCGGTTAGTCCGAATCTTACCATTCTCCCTAATGGCCGGTAACTCCGAAACATACCACTCTTCCATTTGGCCGGTAAGTCTGAAACTTACCATTCTCCCTTTTATCGGTAAGTCCGAAACTTACCAATCTCCCCTCTGGTCGGTATGTTCAAATCTTACCATTCTCCATCTTCGCCGGTAAGTCCAAAACTTACAATTCTACCTCTTGGCAAGTAAGTCCGAAACATACCAGTCTCGCTTTAAGTCGGTAAGTATGAAATATACCATTCACCCACTTGGTCGGTAAGTCCGAAACTTACCATTCTCCTCTTTGGTCGGTAAGTCTAAAACTTACCAATCTCTCATTTGGCTGGTAAGTCCGAAACTTATCATTTTCCATTTTTGCCTGAGATTCCGAAACTTACCATTCCCTTTTTGGCTGGTAAGTCCAAAACTTAAAAATCCCATTTTGGCCAGTATGTCTGAAACTTACAATTCTCCTCTTTGATCGGTAAGTCCGAAAATTACAATTCTTCCATTTGGCCGGTAAGTCTGAGACTTGCCACTCTCCCTTTTGGCCGGTAAGTCTGAAACTTAACACTCACCCATTTGGCTGATACGTCCGAAACATACCATTCATCCTCATGGTCCGTATGTCTGAAACATACCATTCTCCCTCATGGCCGGTAAGTTTGAAACTTACCATTCTCCCTCATGGCCATTAAGTCCGAAACATACAATACTACCTTTTGGTCGGTAAGTCTGAAACTTACAATTCTCCCTTCTGGTCAGTATGCCCGAAACATACCGATCTCCCTTTCGGCTGGTAAGTCCTAAACTTACCACTCTCCCTTTTGGCCGGTAAGTCCGAAACTAACCATTCTTCCATTTGGCTGGTATGTCTGAAACTTACGATTCTCGCTTTTGGAAGGTAAGTTAGAAACATACCAATCCCCCTTCTGCTGGAATGTCCGAAACTTACCATTCTCTCTTTTGGTCGGTATGTCCGAAACTTATCATTCTCTCTTTTGGTCGGTAAGTCCAAAACTTACCATTCTCCCTTTCGGCCGGTATGTCCAAAACTTACCACTCTCCCTTTTGGCCGGTATGTCCGAAACTAACCATTCTTCCATTTGGCTGGTATGTCTGAAACTTACAATTCTCGCTTTTGGATGGTAAGTCAGAAACTTACCAATCCCCCTTCTGCTGGAAAGTCCAAAACTTACCATTCTCTCTTTTGGTCGGTATGTCCGAAACTTACCATTCTCTCTTTTGGTTGGTAAGTCCGAAACTTACCATTCCCCCGTTCGATCGGTAAGTCCAAAACTTATTATTCTCCCTTTCGGTCGGTAAGTCCGAAACTTACCAATCTCCACTCTGGCTAGTAAGTCCGAATCTTACCATTCTCCCTATTGGCCGGTAAGCCCAAAACTTAGCTTTCTACCACTTGACTTGTAAGGCCGAAACATACCACTCTCCATCTTGGATGTTAAGTCCGAACTATACCATTCTCCCTCTTGGTCGGTAAGTCCGAAACATACCATTCTCCTCTTTAGTCGGTAAGCCTGAATCTTACCATTCTTTCATTTGGCCAGTAAGTCCGAAACTTACCACTGTCCCATTTGGCCTGTAAGTATGAAACTTACCACGCTCCCATTTGGCCAGTAAGTCTGAAACTTACAATTCTCCCCTCTCGTCGTTATGTTCAAAACTTACGATTCCCCTTTTTGGTTGGTAAGTCCGAAACTTAACATTCACACTTTTGGCCAGTAAGTCCAAAATTTACAATTCTCGCTTTTGGTCGGCTAGTATGAAACTTACCAATCTCCCTTTTGGTCGATATGTCTAAAATTTACAATTCTCCCTTTTGGTCAGTATGACCGAAACTTATCATACTCCCGTTTGGTTTGTAAGTCCGAAACTTACCATTATCTCTCTTTCTCGGTAACTCCAAAATTATCCACTCTCCCTCTGGGTCGGTAAGCTCGAAACTTACCATTCTCCCTCTTGGTCGGTAAGTCTGAAACTTACCATTCTCCCTCGTGGTCTGTAACTCCGAAACTTACCATTCTCCCTCATGGCTAGTAAGTCCAAAACTTACCATTCTCCCTCTTGCCCGTTAAGTCCAAAACTTACCATTCTCCCTTTTGGTCGGTAAGTCCGAAACTTACAATTCTCACATTTGGACTATAAGTTGGAAACTAATCATCCCACTTTGGCCAGTTAGTCTGATACTTACCATTCTTCCTTTTGGTCGGTAAGTCCAAAACTTACAATTCTCCCTTTTGGACGATAAGTCAAAAACTTAGCATTCACCCTCTTGACAGGTAAGTCCAAAACTTACCATTCTCTCTCTTTGCCGGTAAGTTTGAAATTTACCACTCACCCTCTATGTCGGTAATTTCGAAACTTAACTTTCTTTCTCTTGGTCGGTAAGTTTGAAACTTACCATTCCCCTTAACAGTCCGTAAGTCCGAAATATACCATTCTCCCTCATGGCCGGTAAGTCCGAAACTTACAATTCTCCCTATTGGCCGGTAAGTCCGAAACTTACCACTCTCTTATTTGGCCAGTTAGTCTGAAACATACCATTATCCATTTTGGTCGGTAAGTTTGAAACTTAACAATCTCCCTTCTAGCCGGTAAGTCCAAATCTCACCATTCACCCTCTTAACCGGTTAGTCCAAAACATACCATTCAACCTCATAGTTGGTAAGTCCGAAACTTACCATTCTCCCTCTTGATCGGTAAGTCTGAAATATACCATTCACCCTAATGGCCGGTAAGTCCGAAACTTACCACTCTCCCACTTGGCCGGTAAGTTCGAAACTTACCATTCTCCCTATTGGTCGGTATGTCCGAAACATACCATTCTCACCTCTCACGAAAAGTCTAAAACTTACGATTCCCCTTTCTGGTCGGCAAGTCCGAAACTTAACATTCTCCCTTTTGGCTGGTAGGTCCGAAACTTACAATTCTCGCTTTTGGCCGGTAAGTCTGAAACAAACAATCTCACTTTGGCTGGTTAGTCCGAAACTCACCATTCTCCGTTCCGGTTAGAAAGTCCAACACTTACTATTCTCCCTTTTGGTCAGTAAGTCAGAAACTTATAATACTCCCATTTAGTATGTATGTCAGAAACATACCATTCTCCCTCTTGGCCGGTACGTGCGAAACTTATCATTCTCTCTCTTTGTCGGTAAGTCAAAAATTTACCTCTCTCCCACTAGGTTGGTAAGTTCAAATCTTACCATTCTTTCTCTTTGTCAGTAAGTCCGAAACTAACCAATCTCTCTCATAGTCCGTAAGTCCGAAACTTACCATTCTTCCTCATGGCCAGTAAGTCTGAAAGGTACCATTCACCCTCTTGACCAGTAAGTCTGAAAGTTAACATTCTCCCTCTTGGCCGTTAAGTTCGAAACTTACCATTCTGCCTTTTGGTCATTAAGTCTGAAACTCATCATTCTCTCCTCTGGCCGGTAAGTCCGAAACTTACCAATCTCCCAATTGGTCGGTAAGTTCGATACATACCACTCTCCCTTTTGGTCGGTAAGTCCGAAACAAACCATTCTTCCTTTTGGCTGGTTTGTCCAAAATTTACCATTCTCGCTTTTGGCCAGTAAGTTAGGAACTTACCTATCCCCCGTAAGCCGGTATGTCCAAAACTTACCATTCTCTCTTTTGGTTGCTTAATCCGAAACTTAACATTCTCCATAATGGCCGGTAAGTCTGAAACTTACCACTCTCCCATTTGACCGATAAGTCTGAAACATACCATTCTCCTTCTTGGCCGGTAAGTCCAAAACATACCATTCTACCTGTTGGCTGATAAGTCCGAAACATACCATTCTCCCTCTTGGTCGATAAGTATGAAATATACCATTCACCCACTTGGTTGGTAAGTCCAAAGCTTACCAATCTCCTTATTGGTCGGTAAGTCCAAAACTTACCATTCTCCCATTTGGCCGGTAAGTCCGAAACTTATCATTTTCCATTTTTGCCGAAGATTCTAAAACTTACAATTCCCCTTTTCGCCGGTAAGTCCAAAACTTAAAGATCCCCTTTTGGTCTGTAAGTCCGAAACTTACAATTCTCCTGTTTGGTAGGTATGTCTGAAACTTACAATTCTCCTATTTGGCCGGTAAGTCCGAAACTTACCACTCTCCTTTTTGGCCGGTCAGTCTGAAACTTAACACTCACTCATTTGGCTGATATGTCCAAAACTTACCATTCACCCTCTAGGTAGGTATGTCTGAAACTTACCATTGTCCCTCTTGGTCGGTTAGTCTGATACTTACCATTCTCCCTCTTTGCGGGTTAGACCAAAACTTACAATTCTCCCTCTAGGCCGATAAGTTCGAAACTTACCATTCTCCTTTTTGGCTGGTATGCTCGAAACTTACCATTCTCCCATATGGTCAGTAAGTCTATAACATACCATTCTCCCTTTTGGCCGGTAAGTCCGAAATTTACCATTCTTGCTTTCGGTCGATAAGTCCGAAACATACCGTTCTCCCTTTGGCCGGTAAGTCCGAAACATACCATTCTCCCTATTGGTCGGTTAGTCTGAAACTTACCAATCTCATTTTTGGTAGGTAAGTCCGAAACTTACCATTCTCTCATTTGGTTGGTAAGTCTGAAACTTTCCAGTCTCCCTCTTTGCCGTAATGTTCGAAACTTACCATTCTCTCCATTGGTCAGTAAGTCCGAAACTTTCCATCCTCCCTCTTTTCCGGTATGTTAGAAACTTACCATTCTCCCCGTTGGTCAGTAAGTCCAAAACTTACCATTCTCCCTCTTGGAGGGTTAGACCGATACTTACCATTCTCCTTCTGGGCCGGAAAGTCCGAAACTTACCATCTCCCTCTTGGATGGTTAGACAAAAACTTACCATTCTCCCTCTAGGCTGGTATGTCTGAAACTTACCATTCTCCCTCATGGTCAGTAAGTCTGAAACTTACCGTTCTCCCTTTTGGCCGATAAGACCGAAACTTACCATTCTTGCTTTTGGCTGGCAAGTCCAAAACTTACCATTCCCCCTTTGGCCGGTAAGTCCGAAACTCACCATTCTCCTTATTCGTCGGTTAGTACGAAACTTACTATTCTCTCTTTTGGCTGGTAAGTCCAAAAATTACAAATCTCGCTATTGGCCGGTAAGCACGAAATTTACAGTCCCACGTTGGCCGGTTAGTCTAAAACTTACCATTCTCCCTTTTGGTTGGTAAGTCCAAAACTTACAATTCTCCCTTTAGGTCGGTTAGTCCAAAACTTACCGTACTCCGGTTTGGTTTGTAAGTCTGAAACTTATCATTCTCCCTCTTGGTCGGTAAGTCCGAGACTTACCATTCTCTCTCTTTGTCGGTAAGTCCGAAATTTATCACTCTCCCTCTGGGTTAGTAAGTTCGAAACTTACCATTCATTCTCTTGGTCAGTAAGTCTGAAACTTACCATTCTCCCTCATGGTCTGTAAGTCCGAAACTTACCATTCTCCCTCATGGCCGGTAAGTCCGAAACTTACCATTTTCTCTCTTGGTCGTTAAGTCTGAAACATACCATTCTCCCTTTTGGTCGGTAAGTCAGAAACTTACCATTCTCCCCTCTGGCCGATAAGTCTGAAACTTACAAATCTCCCTTTCTTTCGGTAAGTTCGAAGCTTACCACTCTCCCGTTTGGTCTGTAAGTTCGAAACTAACCATTCTTCCTTCTGGCTGGTATGTCCAAAACATACCATTCTCGCTTTTGGCCGGTAAGTCAGAAACTTACCTATCCCCCGTCGGTCGGTATGACTGAAACTTACCATTCGTTCATTTGGTCGGTAAGTCCGAAGCTTACCATTCTCCCTATTGGCTGGTAAGTCCGAAGCTTACCATTCTCCCTATTGGCCGGTAAGTCCGAAACTTACCACTCTCCCATTTGGCTGGTAAGTCTGAAACTTACCATTCCCCCTTTTGTTCGGTATATCTGAAACTTACCATTCTCCCCTCTCGCTGGTAAGTCGGACACTTACGATTCCCCTTTTTGGTCAGTAAGTCCGAGACATAACGTTCTCCCATTAGGTCGGTATGTCTGAAACCTACACTTCTCACTTTTGACCGGTAAGTCCAAAATTACCATCCCCCTTTCGCCAGTTAGTCCGAAACATACCATTCCCCCTATTGGTCGGAAAGTCCAAAACTAACCATTCTCCCCCTTGGCCGGTTAGTCCGAAACTTACGAGTCTCCCTTATGGCCAGAAAATCCGAAACATACCACGCTCCCTATTGGCCAGTTAGTCCGAAACTTACCATTCTCCCTTTTGGTCGGTTAGTCCGAAACTTACCATTCTCCCTTCTGGTCGGTAAGTCCAAAAACATACCGTTCTCGCTTTTGGTCGGTATGTCCGATACTTACCATTCACCCATTTGGCTGGTTGGTCTGAAACGTACCACTCTCCCGTTATGCCGGTAACTTCGAAACTTACCATTCCTTCGCTTGGCTGGTAAGTTTGAAAGTTACCATTCTCTGCCAAGTCGGTAAATCCGAAACTAACCATTATCCACATTGGTCGGTTAGTATGTTCGAAACTTACCATTCCCCTTTTTGCACGATAAGTCTGAAACTTACCATTCTCCCTTTTGGTCGGTAAGTCTGAAACTTACCATTCCCCTTTTGACAAGTAATTCTGAAACTTACCATTCCCCTTTCGACCGGTAAGTCCGAAACTTACCATTCTCCCTTTTAGTTGATTAATCTGAAACCTACCATTTACCATTAGGTCAGTAAGACAGAGACTTACCATTCAATCTCGTGGTCGATAAGTCCGAAGCTTACCACTCTCCCATTTGGCCAGTAAGTCTGGAACTTACCTTTCCCCCTTTTGGTCGGTATATCCGAAACATACCATTCTCCCCTCTCACTGGTAAGTCGGAAACTTACGATTCCCCTTTTTGGTCGGTAAGTCCGAGACATAACATTCTCCCATTTGGTTGGTATGTCTGAAACCTACAATTCTCTCTTTTGGCCAGTAAGTCCGAAATTACCATCCCCATTTCGCCAGTTTGTCTGAAACTTACCATTCTCCCCTTTCGTCGGTAAGTCCAAATCTTACAATTCTCCCTTTCGGTTGGTAAGTCTGAAACTTACCATACTCCCGTTTGGTATGTAAGTCCGAAACTGGCCATTCTCCCACTTGGTCGGTACGTCTGAAACTTACCATTCCCTCTCTTTGTCGGTAAGTCCGAAATTTACCACTTTCCCTCTAAATCGGTAAGTTTGAAACTTACCGTTCTTCCTCTTGGTCGGTATGTCCAAAACTAACCATTCTCTCTCAAGGTCCATAAGTGCGAAACATACCATTCTCTCTCCTAGCCTACAAGTCCGAAACATACCATTCTCCCTCATGGCCGGTAAGTCCGAAATTAACCATTCTTCCTCTTGGCCGTTAAGTCCGAAACTAACCATTCTCCCTTTTGGTCGGTACGTCCGAAACTTACCATTCTCTCCTCTTGTCGGTAAGTGCGAAACTTACCAATCTCCCTTTCAATCGGTAAGTCCGAAACTTATCACTCTCCCTTTTGGCCAGTAAGTCCGAAACATACCATTCCCCCTTTTGGTCGGAAAGTCAGAAACTAACCTTTCTCCCTCTTGGCCGGTTAGTCCGAAACTTACCAGTCTCCCTTTTGGCCAGAAAATGAGAAACATACCACTCTCCCTATTGGCCAGTTAATCTGAAACTTACCATTCTCCCTTTTGGTTGGTTAGTCCGAAACTTACCTTTCTCCCTTCTGGTCGGTAAGTCCAAAACCATACCGTTCTCGCTTTTGGTCGGTATGTCCAAGACTTACCATTCTCCCATTTGGCTGGTAGGTCCGAAACGTACCACTCTCCCTTTATGTCGGTAACTTCGAAACTTACAATTCCTTCACTTGGCTGGTAAGTTTGAATGTTACCATTCTCTCCCAGGTCGGTAAGTCTGAAACTAACCATTATCCACATTAGTCGGTCGGTAAGTTCGAAACTTACCATTCTCCTTTTTGCCCGGTAAGTCCGAAACTTACCATTCTCCCTTTTGGTCGGTAAGTCTGAAACTTACCAATCCCCTTTTGACCGGTAATTCTGAAGCTTACCATTCCCCTTTGGACCGGTAAGTCCAAAACTTACCATTCTCCCTTTTAGTTGATTAATCTGAAACTTACCATTCTACCGTTAGGTCGGTAAGACAGAGACTTACCATTCTACCTCGTGGTCGATAAGTCCGAAGCTTACCATTCTCCCTTTTGGCTGGTAAGTCCAAAAGTTACAATTCTCTCCTTTGGTCGGTAAATCCGAAACTTACCATTCCTTCTTTTGGCTGGTAAGTTAGAAATTTACCATTCTACCTTTTGGTCGGTAAGCCTGAAACTTTCAATCCTCTCTTTTGGTCGGTAAGACCGAGACTTACCATTATCTCCTCTGGTTGGTGAGTCCAAAATTGACCACTCTCTCGTCTGGTTGGTAAGTCCAAAACTTACCATTCTCCATTTTGTTCACTAAGTCTGAAACTTACCACTCTCTCCTCTAGTCGGTAAGTCCAAAACGTACCATTCACCATTTTGTTCGGTAGGTCCGAAACATACCAACCTCCCGTTTGGCTGTAAGTCCAAAACTAGACAATCTTGCATTTGGCCGGTAAGTCCGAAACTAACCATTATCCCTTTGGCTGGTAAGTCTGAAACCTAACATTCTCCCTTTTGCTCGGTAAGTCCAAAACTAAACATTCTCCCATTTGGTTGGTTAGTCTGAAACTTATCATTCTCCATCTTGGCCGGTATGTCCGAGACATACCATTCTCCCCTTTGGTCGTTTTGTCTGAAACTTACCATTCTCTCTTTTGGTCGGTAAGTCTAAAACTTAACTTTATCCCTCTTGTCGGTAAGTCCGAAACTTACCCATCTCCCTCTCGACCGGTAAGTCTGAAACTTACCATTCTCTTCTTTGGTTAGTAAGTCGGAAACTTACCATTCTCTCTATTGGCCGGTAAATCCGAAACTTACTACTCTTCCATTTGCCCGGTAAGTCCGAAACTTATCATTCTCCCTTTTGGTCGACAAGTCCGAAACTTACCATTCTACCCTCAGGTCGATAAGTTCGAAACTTACGATTCCCCCTTATTGTCGGTAAGTCTGAAACTTTACATTCTCCATTTTGGTCGGAAAGTCTGAAACTTACCATTCTTGCTTTTGGACGGTAAGTACAAAACTTAGCATTCCCTGTACGGTAGGTCAGTCTGAAAATTAACATTCCCCTTGTTGGTCGGTAAGCCCAAAACTTACCATTCTCCCTTTTGGTCGGTAAGTTTGAGACTTACCATTCTCCCATTTGCTCAGTATGTCTAAAGCTTACCATTCTCCCTCTTGGCCGTTAATTCCGAAACTTAACGTTCTCTCTCTTTGTCGGTAAGTCTGAAATTTACCATTCTCCCTCTAGGTTAGTAAGTTCGAAACTTACTATTCTCCCACTTGGTCTGTACGTCCGAAACATACGATTCTCCCTCTTGGTCGGTTAGTCTGAAACTAACCATTCTCCTTATTGGACGGTAAGTCCGAAACTTACCATTCTCTCTTTTGGCCGGTAAGTCCGGAACTTACCATTCTCGCTTTTGGTTGGTAAGTCTGAAAATTAACTTTCTACCTTTGGCCAGTAAGTCTAGAACTTACCATTCTCCCTCTTCGTCGATATGTCCAAAACTTACCATTCTCCCTCTTCGTCGATATGTCCAAAACTTACCATTCTCCCTCTTCGTCGATATGTCCAAAACTTACCATTCTCCCTCTTGGTTGGTAAGTCCGAAACTTACCATTCTCCCTCTTGGCTGGTAAGTCTGAAACTTACCATTCCCCCGTTTGGTCGATATGTTCGATTCTTACCATTCTCCCACTTAGCCGGTAAGTCTGAAACTTAACATTCTTCCCCTAGTCGGTAAGTCTGAATCTTACCATTCTCCTCTTTGGTAAGTTAGTCTGAAACTAACCATTCTCCTGCTTGGCCGGTATGTCCGAAACATACCATTCTCCCATTTTGTCGTTTTGTCCGAAACTTACCATTCTCTCTTTTGGTCGGTAAGTTTAAAAATTAACTTTATCCCTCTGGTCGGTAAGTCCGAAACTTATCCATCTCCCTCTCGGCTGGTAAGTCTGAAACTTACCATTCTCTTCTTTGGTCGGTAAGTCGGAAACTTACCATTCTCTCTATTGGCTGATAAGTCCGAAACTTACTACTCTTCCATTTGGCCGGTAAGTCCGAAACTTAATATTCTCCCTTTTGGTCGGCAAGTCCGAAACTTACCATTTTCCCCTCAGGTCGATAAGTCCGAAACTTACGATTCCCCTTTATGGTCGGTAAGTCCGAAACTTTACATTCTCCCTTTTGGCCGGAAAATCTGAAACTTACCATTCTTGCTTTTGGACGGTAAGTACGAAACTTAGCATTCCCAGTACGGTAGGTCGGTTCGAAAATTACCATTCCCCTTGTTGGTCGGTAAGCCCAAAACTTACCATTCTCCCTTTTGGTCGGTAAGTTTGAGACTTACCATTCTCCCTTTTGCTCGGTATGTCTAAAGCTTACCATTCTCCCTCTTGGACGTTAATTCCGAAACTTAACATTCTCTATCTTTGTCTGTAAGTCCGAAATTTACCATTCTCCCTCTAGGTTGGTAAGTTCGAAACTTACTATTCTCCCACTTGGTCCGTATGTCCGAAACTTACGATTCTCCCTCTTGGTCGGTTAGTCCGTAACTAACCATTCTCCTTATTGGACGATAAGTCTAAAACATACCAATCTCCCTTTTGGCCGGTAAGTCCGTAACTTACCATTCTCCCTTTTGGTTGGTAAGTCTGAAACTTAACTTTCTACCTTTCGCAGGTAAGTTCGGAACTTACCATTCTCTCTCTTGGTCGATATGTTCGAAACTTACCATTCTCCCTCATGGTTGGTAAGTCCGAAACTTACCATTCTCCCTCTTGGTCAGTAAGTCCAAAACTTACCATTCTCTCTCTTGGCTGGTAAGTCTAAAACTTACCATTCCCCCATTTGGTCGATATGTTCGAATCTTACCATTCTCTCTCTTAGCTAGTAAGTCTGAAACTTAACATTCTCCCCCTGGTCGGTAAGGTTGAATCTTACCATTCTCCTCCTTGGTAAGTTAGTCCGAAACTTACCATTCTCCCTTTTGGCTGGTAAGTCCAAAACTTACCATTCCCAATTACGCCAGTAAGTCCAATACTTACCAGACCCCTTTTGGGCGGTAAGTACGAAACTTACCATTCCCCATTAAGCTAGTAAGCCCGAAACTTACCAGTCCCCGTTTGGGCAGTAAGTCAGAAACTTACCAATCTCCTCTTTGGTCGATAAGTCCGAAACTTACCATTTTCTTCTTTGATCGGTAAGTTCGAAACTTACCATTCTCTCTATTGGCCGGTAAGTCCGAAACTTACCACTCTTCTATTTGGCCAGTAAGTCTGAAACTTAACATTCTCCCTTTTGGTCGGTACGTCCGAAACTGACCATTCTCCCTTTTGGTCGGTATGTCTGAAACTGACCATTCTCCCATCTGGTCGGTAACTCCGAAACTTACGATTCCCCCTTTTGGTCGGTAAGTCTGAAACTTAACATTCTCCCTATTGACCGGAAATTCCGAAACTTACCATTGTCTCTTTTGGACGGTAAGTACAAAACTTACCATTCCCCGTATTATTGGTCTGTCCGACACTTACCATTCCACCTTTTGGTCGGTAGGCCCAAAACTTATCATTCGCCCTTTGGTCGGTAAGTTCTCCCTCTTACCATTCACCTTTTTGGTTGGTAAGTCCGAAGCTTACCAATCTCCAACTAGGCCAGTAATTCCGAAACTTACCATTCTTACTCTTTATCTGTAATTCCGAAATTTACCATTCTCCCACATCGTCTGTAAGTTCGAAACTTACCATTCTCCCTCTGGGCCGGTTAGTCCGAAACTGACCATTCTCCTCATTTGTCGATAAGTCTGAAATTTATCATTCTCCCTTTTGGCCGGTAAGTCCGAAACATACCATTCTCCCTTTTGGCCAGTAAGTCCAAAACTTAATTTTCTCCCTTTCGCCAGTAAGTCAGGAACTTACCATTCTCCCTCTTGGTCGGTAAGTCCGGAACTTACCTATCCCCCTCTTGGTCAGTAAGTCCAAAAATTACCATTCTCCCTCATAGCCGGTAAGTCTGAAACTTAACATTCTTTCCCTAGTCAGAAAGTCTGAATCTTACCATTCTCCTCTTTGATCACTTAGTTCGAAACTTACCATTGGCCCTTTCGGATGGTAAGTCTGAAACTAACCATTACCCATTCGGCCCGTAAGTCCGAAACTTAGCAGTCCCCTTTTGGCCAGTCAGTATGAAACTTACAATTCTCCTCTTTGGTCGGTAAGTCTGAAACTTACCATTCTCCTATTTGACTGGTAAGTCCGAAACTTACCACACTCCCTTTTCACTAGTAAGTCCGAAACATACCATTCACCCATTTGGTCGGTAAGTCTGAAACTTACCATTCCCCTATTGGTCGGGAAGTCCAACACCTACCAATCACCCTTTTAGCCGATAAGTCCTAAACTTACCGTTCCCCCTTTTGGCTGGTAAGTCCGAAACTAACCAATCACTCTTTTGGCTGGTAAGTCTGAAACTTACTATTACCCATTTTACCGGTAAGTTTGAAACTTAGCATTCTTTCATTTTGTCGGTAAGTCCGGAACTAACCATTCTCCTGTTTGGTCAGTTAGTCTGAATCTTACCATTCTCCCTCTAGGCCGGTATGTCCGAAACTTACCATTCTCCCCATCGGTCGTTATGTCTGAAACTTACCATTCTCTCTTTTGGTCGATAAGTCCGAAACTTAACGTTCTCCCACGGGGCGGCAAGTCTGAAACTTACCCTTCCCCCTCTCAGCCGGTAAGTCCGAAACTTACCATTCTCTCTATTGTTCGGTAAGTCCGAAACTTACCACTCTTTTGTTTGACCAGTAAGTCCGAAACTTGCCATTCTCCCTTTTGGCCGGTAAGTCCAAGACTTACCATTCCCCTTTTGGTTGGTAAGTCCGAAACTTACAATTCTCCCTCTAGTTGGTAAGTCCAATACTTACCACTCTCCCTCTTGGTCGGTAAGTCCGTAACTTACCACTCTCCTACTTGGCCAGGAAGTCAGAAACTTACTATTTTCCTTCTCGACCGGTAAGTCTGAAACTTACCAATCTCCGCCTTGGTCAGTAAGTCTGAAAATTACCATTCTCCCACTACAACGGTATGTCCGAAACTTACCATTTTCCCGCTTGGTTGGTACGTCCAAAACGTACCATTCTCCCATTTAACAGTAAGTTCGAAACTTACCATTCTTCCCAATTCGCCCGTAAGTCTGAAACTTTCCATTCTCCCTCTTAGTTGGTAAGTCTGAAACTTACCATTCTCCCTATTGGCCGGTAAGTCCGAAACTTACCATTCTCCCCTTTGGTCGGTAAGTTCAAAACTTACCATTCTTCCTCGGGTCAGTTAGTCCGAAACTTACCATTCTCCCTCTAGTCTGGACTGAACGAAACATACCATTCTCCCCTTTGGTCGTTAAGTCCGAAAATTAACATTCTCTCTTTTGGTTGGTAAGTCTGAAACTTAACGTTCTCCCACGGGTCGGCAAGTCCGAAACTTACCCTTCCCCCTCTCGGCTGGTAAGTTCGAAACTTACCAATCTCTTCTTTGGTCTGTAAGTCCGAAGCTTACCATTCTTTCTATTGGTCGGTAAGTCCGAAACTTACCATTCTTCTGTTTAGCTGGTAAGTCTGAAACTTTCCATTCTCCCTTTTGGTCGGTAAGTCTGAAACTTACTATTATCCCCTCTGGTTAGTAAGTCCAAAACTTACGATTCCCCATTTTTGTCGGTAAGTCCGAAACTTTACTTCTCCCTTTTGGCCGGAAAGTCCGAAACGTACCATTCTCGCTTTTGGACGGTAAGTACGAAATTTACAATTCTCCTTATGGCAGGTCAGTCCGAAACTTACCATTCCCCCATTCGGTTGGTAAGCTAAAAACTTACCATTCTCCCTTTTGGTCGATAAGTTCGAGACATACCATTCTCTCATTTGGTCGGTAAGTCCGAAGCCAAGCATTCTCCCTCTTGGCCATAATTTTGAAACATACCATTCTCTCTCTTTGTCGGTAAGTTCAAAAATTACCGTTCTCCAGAAGGGTTGGTTAGTCCGAGACTAACCATTCCCACACATGGCCAGTAAGTCTGCAACATTCCATTCTCTCTCTTGCTTGGTATGTCCGAAACTTACCATTCTCCCTCCTGGTTGGTAAGTCCAAACTTTACCATTCTCCCACATAGTCGTTAAGTCCGATACTTATCATTCTCCCTCTTGGTCGGTAAGTCCGAAACATATCATTCCTTTTCTTGGCCAGTAAGTCCAAAACTTACCATTCTCCCTTTTTGCCGGTAAGTTCAAGACTTATCATTCTCCCTTTAGTTGGTAACTCCAAAACTTACCACTCTCCCTCTTGGTCGGTAAGTCCGTAACTTACCACTCTCCTACTTGGCTGGGATGTCAGAAACTTACCATTTTCCCTCCAGGCCGGTAAGTCCGAAACTAACCAATCTCTGCCTTGGTCTGTAAGTCCGAAAATTACCATTCTCCCTCTACATCGGTATGTCCAAAACTTATCATTTTTCCACTTGGTTGGTACGTCCAAAACATACCATTTTCCCATTTAACGGTAAGTCTGAAACTTACCATTCTTCCCATTTCGCCCGTAAGTCCGAAACTTTCCATTCTCTTTCATAGTGGGTAAGTCTGAAACTTACTATTCTCCCTCTTGGCCGGTAAGTCCGAAACTTACCATTCTCCCCTTTGGTCGGTAAGTCGAAAACTTACCATTCTTCCTTGGGTTGGTAAGATCGAAACTTACCATTCTCCATCATGGTCGGTAAGTCCGAGACTTACCAATCTCACACTTGGCCGGTAAGTCCGCAACTTACCATTCTCCCTCTTGCCCAGTAAGTCTAAAACTTACCGTTCTCCCTCTCGATTAGTATGTCCGAAATTTACCAATATCCCACTTGGTCGGTAAGTCTGAAACTTACCATTCTCCCTCTAGGTCGGTATTTCCTAAACATACCATTCCTCTTTTTGGCCGGTTAGTCCTAAACAAACCATTCTCCAGTTTGGTCGGTAAGTTAGAATCTAACCACTTTCCCTCTTGGTCGGTAAGTCCAAAACTTACCATTCTCCCCCTGTTCGGTAATTCAGAAACTTACCATTCGCCTCTTTGGTCAGTAAGTCCGAACCTGCCATTCTCCTTTTTGACTCGAAACTCTGAACCTTACCATTCCCCTTTTTGGCCGGTAAGTCCGAAACTTATCGTTCCCTTTTTGGCCGGTTAGTCTGAAACTTACCAATCTCCCTTTTGGTTGGAATTCCGAAACTTATAATTTTCCCATATGGTCGGTAAGTCCGAAACTTACCATTCTCCCTTTTGGCTGGTAAGTCCGAAACTTATCATTCTCCCTCTAAGGCTGGTAAGTCCGAAACTTATCATTCTCCCTCTAAGGCTGGTAAGTCCGAAACTTACCTTTCCCCCTAATAGTCGGTATGTTTGGAACTTACCATTCCTTGTTTTAATCAATAAGTCTGAAACTTACCATTCTCCCGTTTCGTTGGTAAGTCAGAGACTTACAATTCACCCTCTTGGTCGGTAAGTCCGAAGCTTACCATTCCCTCTCTTCACCGGCAAGTTCGAGTCATACCATTCTCCCCTTTGGTGGGTAAATCGCAAACTTACCATTCTCCTGTCTAGCCGGTATGTCCAAAACTTACCATTCTCCCATTTCGTCGGTTAGTCTAAAACATACAATTCTACCTCTGTTTGGTAATTCCAAAACGTACAACTCTCCCTCTTTGTCGGTTAGTCTGTAACTTACCACTATCCAACTTTGCCAGTAAGTCTGAAACTTACCATTTTCCCTCTTGGCCGGGAGTTCCGAAACTTACCATTCTCCCCCTTGGTCGGTAAGTCCGAAAATTACCATTCTCTATCTACGTCGGTATGTCCGAAACTTACCATTCTCCTGCTTGGTCGGTAAGTCCAAAACTTACCATTCACCCCTTGGATGTTAAGTCCGAAACTTACCATTCTTCCCTTTTGGCCAGTAAGTCCGGTACTTACCATTCTCGCTCTTAGTGGGTAAGTCTGAAACTTATCATTCTCCCTCTTGGTCAGTGAGTTCAAAACTTACCATTCTCCCCTTTGGTCAGTAAGTCCGAGACTTACATTCTAACACTTGGCCGGTAAGTCCGCATCTTATCATTCTCCCTCTGGCTTAGTAAGTCCGATACTTACCATTCTACCTCTTGGTTGATAAGATCGAAATTTACCAATCTCCCACTTGGTCGGTAAGTCCGAAACTTACCAATCTCCCTCTTGGTGGGAAAATTTGAAACTTACCATTCTCCCTCTTGGCCAGTAAGTCCAAAACTAACCATTCTTCCCTTTGGTCGGTAGGTTAGAAACTTACCATTCCTCCCCTAGTCGGTAACACCGAAACATACCATTCTCTCTCATGGTCGGTAAGTCCGAGACTTACCATTCTTATACTTGGCCAGTATATCCACAACTTACCAATCCCCCTCTTGCTTGGTAAGTCTGAAACTTACCATTCTCCCTCTTGTTTGGTAATTCTGAAACTTACCAGTCTCCCTCATTATTGGTAAGTCCGAAATTTACCATTCTCCCACTTGGTCGGTAAGTCCTAAACATAACATTCTCCCTCTTGGTCGGTAAGTCCGAAACATACCAATCCCCTTTTTGGCCGGTATGTCCGAAACTTATCATTCTCCCTTTTGTCCAGTAAGTCCAAAACTTACCATTTTCCCTTTTGGTCAGTTAGTCCGAAACATACAATTCTCCCTTTAGT